>OMLM01014787.1:26383-42099 GCA_900302695.1 Helostoma temminkii | reverse complement strand
GAAGGGAAACAAGTTTATTTCACAGACTAACGTGAAAAACAAATTTAGCATGTCGAATGCAAAGTACGTGCAACTTAGAAGTCTAATCTAAGCTTTTCTTGTAAATTTATTTGAGAATTATGAGGAAAAATATATTTGATTCATAAACAGATATAAAGCTAACAGGTAAAGTTTATAGAAACCTCCTGAAACCATATTTGTTTAAAAGCAAAATTTAAAGAGATTAATGAGTTTAACATTGAGGTTATGTTCATAATGAGCGATATTACATAGTTGAGTCAATATAAATGATTGTACACAATCAACTATCCAAGAGGTAAAGTAAATAACTATGATACAGAAATATATCTGAGAACTATATTAAATGTGGATGTGCAGATTCACTTATTGAAATCCTTTGGGACAGATAATATTTATATAGTTTATTCCATGATATATTACAGGAATGATCCAAAGAATTTGATCTTTTTTTCACCAGCGATACACAAATTTGTTTCTTTTTTCCCACTGTAGTTTCTGGGCAGCGCTGCACACGTGGACTGACCTCTAGTGTCATGCTACTGCTAGCTTCAGTTGCATATTGTATTTATTGTATATTGTAGTTTTAATGTGCACTGTCCCTTATAAATAATGGACCATACATATTTTTTTTGCGTGCAGGATATTCAATATTGATTTTTCAATTGATGTAGATTAAAAGATGGGTGGTGTATTTATATGACATATGATATTTTCTTGAAGATGTGTGGATATGAAAACTGTACGTGAATCATTTTTTGTTTTAAATGGTCGCTGTGAATCAAACCACAACTATAAAAGCACCTGCTCTCAACTAATAAAATAAAATCTGTCTTTGCCTGTTTTGTCCATGCAATGACCTCTTTGCTGAACATTAATGAACAATGTTGTGTAGCCAGGTGAAAGAGTGTGCAACCAAAAGACTTAAACATATTAAACTAGGGTTAGTGTCTTTGACACACATTTTAATTGTTTGTGTATGACATAAGCATAAAACAAAGAGGATAAATAGTAAAATTGAATAATCAAAAACTCTGGCCGCCAAATCTTACCGGGACACATGATTAGAACAAAGACATTGTTAATATTAGTAGTAACACCAGGAACTTTCCTATTATGACAAAATAAAAAAATGTCTTTCAAACATTTTTATAACCACTTGGGATGAACCAATGTGTTCTACGTGTTACATACTAGACTATAGGTACACTGTTTATGAGTCACTTAGGGACAAGAAAGTGAATACTGGACTTTTGGCCCCACAGTGCAATAATCTGGACTAACAACACAGAAACTGCAAACTGGCAACTAAGTAGCTAAAAAGCTGCTCTTTTTGAGCTTGTAAAGGTCACCACTCAGCTTTCCTGTAATGGGGTCCTTACTACCAATACTAACTGAATTTTGCATTGCTATAATGATGTTTTACTAAAGTAGGGCATTTAAGAGTTATGGCCAGGGGGTGTTTCTACTTTATCTACCCGATTAGGACTCTACTCATGAGTGTGTGGGTCTGCACACACTGTACCTGAACCTCTTTGGGTGGGATAACAAACACCTTTATCATTCTAACAGGCCTTTTCTTACACTAAACACTGATGTCACGGGAGGACAGGTACAGGTGAAAGTAATAAAATTACTGAAGGCTGTATTTTATTTAGCTGCCTTAGCCTCAGGATCTAGGAAGTGTGCATGCAGTCACACGTCATGACTTCTCGCAGCACTTAGTACATAGCTTTACCTCAACTTCAACCTGAGCAGATGTCTAATGGTGTAGACAAAGTGGAACATTGTAGTTTGTCCAACCAACAGTTCATTACATGAAAACACTGTGTGGGTGTGCAAAGACTGTAAGGTAGCTTATGTGCTGAAAATGCTCCTACTTGCCACTGCAACTGTGTGTGGCAATCAGGAATAAGCAGGCTAAGTATGGCATACTAGAAACAAACATCTCTGATTGGTCAGGGCGTGCCTTGCATTTGTTGAGCTGGCACTCCAAATGTAAAACATCAGTGATGCAGAGAATCATGCCTGATTAATTGTGAAAGCCAAACTCACAGTTATTATTACAGCATGAATGAACACACAAAACTCTACCAACATAAAGGAGATCAGATTGTGTCTGTATCTTCACAACTGAGAGAAATATAATTCATTTAATTTGCTTTTCAGATTGGTTGTATTTACAGACAGAGATTAATTAGAGACAGGCAGGTGCAGAAGAGGCATTGCTAGACCTGCTAAAGCTTGGCTGCAACTTACTGCACGTTTTTCATTTTTTGTGAGGTGGAGTTTGTGTAAAATAAGACAGAAGAGTCGCACATACACGTTAACCAAGACTATTCTAAAGCAGCACATCGACAGCAGTTCGGACTTTCTAGATGCTTACCAGTGCTGAATCCGACTTTCACAGTCTTTCACCACCTGTTTTAGGGACAAATAATTTTAACATAAATCAGTTCAATTGTATGCAATTCACAGTCTTATGCCAAGGATTTGACAGTGTAAAGGGGTTCTTTGTATAAAATAAAGAATCAAAGGGGAGACAGACAAAACTTTCAACTAAAATAAGAGAAGCTTGAAATGGAGACACAGCTGTTAAAACACTGAAATATGACATATGCACAAAAAAGTCTGATGCGTGGTGGCACAGTTAATGCAAAACAAGACTTTTCAAAGTTCAGAGTTGTCTGTCTGTGTGTTCAATATTAACTAAGTGATAGGTAACAAAAAGAGAAAGTGAAGTGGGATCACTGTTTCGTATAGACTTCCTGGTTGAACATTTTCTGATTGGAGGTCATGTGTTGACATAGAAGAAATGCAACACAAGAATTAAGTGTGGAGGAGCTGGCATTAACTCAACTGATTAACAATCCATATACTTCAAAAGTCAGAAAGTGCTGAAAGTCTGGACGCCAGGAGAAGCAACAAGGAGAGCTAACAGAGAAAACACAGAAGTGCAGAGGCACCAAAGTGAACACGCCTCCATTCAACATTTAAACAAGAACTTCAACATGTGAGTGGCTGCAAAGGAGGAAGCTTCTAGAAGACAGACAGTCAAAACAACACACTTACAACTTACACATGAGACACATGGTACAACCAGTGCACAAATGTCTGAATGTAAAAACAATATAAAAACAGTTCGGACCCATGTGAAGCTCACAAACCCTTCTGGTCCACCGCGTGGCCAGGCTGGCTAACGATATCCGCTGGTTATTAGCCTGCAAAATATTTCCTGTCAACTGAGTGAATTACCTTCTCATGTTCCTTTCGGAGCCCGACAACTCCGTCGAGTTGCTCTATGTTCATTTTACCTTTTTCAGCCATTGTCAACCCACGTGCACAAAAGCTATCAGAGGTGTTATGTGACCCCAAAACAAAGCTCAGGGGTTGTTGTGAGTCCTAAAGAAGTGTTTATGAATGCAGCAGCAGCGATTCCTCAGAGCCGTACTGCTCGTGTTCATCAATGGGGCAGTGATAGTTATCCACACTTTCGGAAGTGATATCATTTCACACTCTCATTTCAGGATTTCTGCATGATTTCCAAAAATATCCACCGTTTTAATATCCCAAGATTAGCAAGTATTCCTCGTCACTCTCGCTGCGCCATTGGACGTCAAGACACCACAAACGGTAACTAAGCTTCCGGTCAACACATTCAAAATAAAAGACCCACAGCACAGTTTTAACCTAAAAACTGAAAAATGATAAGTTTGTAAATACATAGTTCAAGGCAGAGCTGCTGTGTTGGGTCACATTAAATTGTACAGGTGGTCATAACGTTATGCCTGATCGGTATGTACTGTAAAGTCATTTATCATCGTGCACTCTTAATCTGTAATGACGTCTCAGTCGTGTTTCGTTTTGTACCTTTATTTTGAAGACAAAAAATTCTAGTTTCCGTTTTTTATCCACGCGATGTGAGCTTGACTTAGGTACCCCTCCGTGTCTCCCGGTGTACTCTGGGTAAAATGTGGACGCACAATTGTAAACAGTAGACACACTGTACGGAGATAAATGCTGTCATAGCGATCAGCACATAGTAACATGGAGACAAGCACAACCTTTTTAAGAGGCTTGTCTACTAGTAGCAGTTGTAGCTGTGTGTTTAAATATTCTCATTTTTTCAGATCTGCCTTTAGCTAATGTTTAATGTGCAGACAATAACACACCCTTAGACATATGATGCACACAGTAATAAGTAGAGAGGAATTAAAGTAAAGAGATCAGATGTAATGAACAGCTTTGACACAGAAAAATTAATACAATCCACCAATATTTCAGCCCCTTTGTTATTAGACGCTCATTGGTTATCTCTGTTGCTTTTAATTACTGTCGGAAATAAAACCATATACCAGCCAACCAATATAACCACTGAGCGTATCACACCTTGACTTTTTGGCATCTAGAGGCCCATTAATTTACCATTAATTTGAAAAGCCTTTCAAATATACTTAAAACATGTAAATTAAAAAAAATCTTCCCTCAGCATTAATTTAAGGGGCTTTCTTTCCCAGGTTACACACTGATTTGATTGGATTGGTAATTGTAAATGTGTAAATGACCAGTGTAAGGTGTACCTTAAATTGATTAACCTTCACAAGCTAAAAACTAATTCAACTAAGTCATCTTAGTATAAATGTATAATATATATATCGTATACGAAATTAAAAACGTGTAGGTTCACTGGTTAAAACTAAATCCCATAGAAAGCACGTTAAATGTAAAAAAAAAAAAAAAAGTTAAAAAAAAATTTCTCTCAGCACTATTCAAGTAATAACCATCTTTTCCTCCTTATTTTAATACTCTACTTATCACACTTGATGGAATTATTTTAGAAAATCTGCAATGAAAACAAACAGGCACTGATTGTTTTTCGACCATTTGTGAAAATTCGGGATTGGTCGAGTGTCCTTAAACGCAGCATTGTTGTTATTCCCACAAAGCATTGCGGCCACAGTCATGCAGACAGAGATAGCCGAGGAATAGCCGGGCGGATAGGTATACATGTGTAACGTTGGCTGGTTGAAGTCATTTACTTGTAACATAAATAAAAATAAATAAACCCAACTCCAACTATTGATGCGGATTTCGCAACGAAGCAACGTAAGTTAATGACGTTTAATGTGTTTATTATAGCAGCCGGTGGCTCATATTGAAAGGATGTTAAAAACATCTTGGGTTGACGGTACTTGACCTGATGTTATTTCAGATCTACTAGTGACCGACAGCCGCTTTTATTACATGTTTACACGGTTAAGGAATCTGGTTCTCCTGATATATTTCAGTGTCTGTTGTAGTTTCTAATTTTGGAGTAGCTGTTAGTACATGTGTCACCTCTAATACTTTAGTTGAGTTGGTTAAAAACTCACATCACAGTGGGGTCAGTCTTGTCTTGCATTTATTTACCCACAAAGAATTTGGCGAATCCTTTAGCCTTTGTTGATATATTATTTTACGTTCAGAGTGAATACAAACAGGCCACGTGTTTACTCAAAAAACAAACAAACAAACAAACAAACAAAAACGACCCATTCAGAGAGCACACTACTTTCTCGGTTTTTCCTGCTGTGATATTCCCAAACATGTCAAACGTTAAAAACTAAAGTTTACTTAAAGGACGACAGGTTGAAAATCTATCAAGTAGTACAGTCGTATTAAAAATACACATAAACAGACTGGTACACATGTGCTCAACAGCTGTTGTGAGTACCAGCAACAGTAGGCGCACGGTCACCAGTTAACGCGGTCACTAGTAGATCTGAAACACCCATAATGACTGATGCAACTCTCACTGCATCAGGGAAATAAACACATGTCACAGTATTTGGAGAATACAGAATTTTCTGAATTTATCGATCTGATCCACAGTATGTGCCATCGAATCGATGAAGTGATGAAGCTGTGTTGTGAGTTATCTGCCAATCAGCAAGTCCAGACCACAGTGAAGGGCTCCGGGAAGGGGGCAGCAGCAGCTGGGGGACTGGCCTTTGCCGGAGGGTTGATTGGGGGGCCTCTTGGTATCGCAGTTGGTAAGTGGAAACATTCAACCATCACCTCTGACACCTGTGAGCATATTTACAATCATCTTGATTGTGACTCAATGTAAACAGTAATGGAAGTTTGGACCCCTGGTCCCCTGTAGGCGGTGCTGTCGGAGGGCTTCTGGGATGCTGGCTGACCAGTGGGCAGTTCAAGCCACTGCCTCAGATCATCATGGAGCTCAGTCCTCAGCAGCAGCAGAAGCTTTATGACGACCTCATGGTGATCCTGGGTGACATTCAGTGGACAGATGTGGTCCAGTTAACTGCTCTGGTGATGAACAACGCGTCTCTGAAGCAGCAGCTCACGGCTGCTATGCTCGGGTATGTCACCAAAGAGTTGCAGGCAGAGGTGCACTATGTGGATTAGTAGCTGTGGAGCCACTGGAAGACCTGGCTGAGAGGTGCCACTGCTCTGGAAGACAAAACTTTTTAAAATAATATGAACTGTTAGCCTAAATCAATGAAACCACATATATAAAAACTGCACAGACGCATCACAGTTCTGGTAATAGTTCACTTGGATTACTGGGAGGTTAGGACATTAATGTGAATTTAAACAGCTGGATTATGTTATTATTGGAAGTGCACTTATCACTTAAAGGAATATTTATTTATTAAGTCTCTAATGGTAGTGATCATCATGTCTGACTTTATATGGTAACCCTAATAAAGACCTGACAACAATGGGCTGACTGCAGCTAGCACTGGTCTCAAAACATCATATTTAAAGACAGGTTGAAGTGCTGAGCGAGTGCCAACTGTTCAGTGTGAAGTACTGTATTTTGATGTGAGCTTATTATGTTTTAGTGTAGTGATTTAGCAGCATTTGTGTACATTATATTGACATTTCAAATCATATCAAACCTTTTAATGAGTTAAACAACTTCATCAATAAAATGACCAAAAACATTGTTTACAGTTTTACACATTTGTTATTTCTCAGGATTTAATCCACCTGTAAAACAAAATGTGAGATTTCTTTATCATGTTTTCTGTTTGACACTAACCCTTTACTATGGAAAAAAGGGTCCTGAGACCAAGTAATATATGTGTTCTAATAATAATAAATAATATGGCCATAGTCAACTTGTTACAGATAAAAAAATGTCTGAATTCTAGTGTAGTTGCTGGGGACGTCACTGTCCATAGTTCAATTTACAAACTGTCAATCAAATGAAGGTAAATGCCAAAAAAGATGTTGTTTGACACACACGAAATGTTTAAGATTTGTCAGTATTGCATTGGGATTATCTTTCTCTCCACAATCTTAAGTCATTTCACTCCTCAAAGTCCCCAGGCCTGAACTGGATGGTCACTTATACAACACCAGCTTATTTAATCACATGAACAGACCCGGTTTTCCCCATAAAAGGGCATAAAAACACAAAGCTAATGTGTGCATTGCCTTAGCAGGCTTTAATTTTCAGTTCTACTACTACTAGTTTTTGAATAATTCGAACAATTCGTCTTACATGAGCCTAAATGTAATCCAGCGTCCTCAAGGATACAGTAGCTGTACAGTAAGTAGTGTGAAATCCTCTGTGATAGATAAAATATTTGAGTAAATCACAAGAAATTACAGTGAATCAGACTCAAAGCTAAATGTCTAAGATAATGTAAGAAACCTCTCACTTTTTAAGAGTAAACAGATCCAATACAGTTGGAAATTTGTCTTTATTAGTAAATACACACTTTTATGTCACCCTTAACTCTTTGACAGAGCTAAAATACATTTTACAGAAACAAGCTGAGGCAGAGCCTCAGGATATTTATCCAACAATGACTGTATCATCATCAGGGAATTCATAGTAAGGAACCTCGAGGTTCAAAGGAGCAGGTCCTTTTCTTATTCTTCCAGAGGCATCGTAGTGGGAGCCATGGCAGGGGCAGTAGTACCCTCCGAAGTCTCCTGCGTTGGCAATGGGCACACAACCCAGATGGGTGCACACACCAAGAACGATGACCCATTTTGGGTTGATCACTCTATCCTTGTCGTGCTGGGGGTCACGCAGCTCAGCGATATTCACCCCTTCCTCTGTAGCTATCTCCTTCTCCGTGCGGTGACGAACAAACAGGGGCTTTCCTCTCCATTTGAAGGTCATGTTTTTGCCTTCGGGGATGTCAGTGAGCTTGATCTCAATCTTGGATAAGGCCAGGACATCGGCCGATGCACTCATGGAAGAGACAAACTGGGTGACCACCGTCTTGGCTGCATAGACGCTCACCACAGTTGTTGCTCCAGTGAAAAGGTAGGAGAAGGCCCTTCTTGAGTCACCACTCTCCTGGGAAGATTTGTGTGGGTCGGCAACCTCAGGGCGACGGTAGTCTGTGAAATCAGGAATCCTGATGTCTGTGTGAGCGAAGCAGACTCCTGCAGGAGCTAAAAATAACAGAGGTGATGCAGTGATTGAAGAAAGTGACTTTAAATTATAATGTAACATTAAGTTAACACATTTCTCCTTCCATATGTGACAAAGCACTGGTTATTGGTCATTACTGGTCATAATGACCAATAAATACAGTATGCAGTCATGTGACCTTGTAATGTAATTACTAATCTTTTAGCAGATTTTAACAGAAACACCATACGAGCCAGGACTTAAATGTTTTTCCCTCCCACATCCCATGAAGCACATCAGATCAAGTTAACATTAAACCATACAATAATTGAATTCAATTTTAATTGTTGATTGTTTCATCTGTATGGCATAAGAAATCAACACAGCTACCAACCAGCTGCTATTTTGCATTTTAAGAACAGACTTGATTACAGTTACTTGATAATTAAAATCGTTGATGGTTACTTTATCGCTGATCAAACTGTTTCAACAAGTAAACAAGCCTCAACTTGGGTGACCATCTGGATGTTTTTATTATGTACCAATACAATTACTCATAGAATGTATTGTTATATGTAACTAGCAGCCTGTGGCTAGCCAGCCCTTTTAACCACTTTGACAGATGTTTACAGAACACACACAGAGTTACACATTTCGACACCAGTAGCTGGGGAACAGTGCTAGATTCTGACCCTGTGGTCAGCCAGTGGGGTTAGACTACAGACAGGAACGCTAGGCTAAAATTAAGATAACACGTCACACCAGATTTACTTATTGTCTAATGTTGAAATTTTAACTATTCAGTGAGCTGTCAATGAAGTTAGGTTTTCTAGTTATGGTATATCAGCGGCTCAGTGCCAGCTCTGGCTACCGTCGACAACCTCTGTTATTGAGCCTTACCAGCAGCAGGCACCAACTCCTTCGCTCCTGGGAACACCAGGCTTTTAACCGCGTGTTTCGTTGTCTGCAAGTATGGGAACAGAGTCCCTGGACGAGCGGCAATGGACATCATCTTTGTCCAAAGAAAGATACCTACACCCCGTAGCTGGGGACACGACCTTGCGTGTACAAATCTTACGTGTACACTTGTAATCTGCTCCACCAGAAACTCGCACCGTTTTGAAGTTCCGCCTTAGATGAGGATGAACCAGGCCCTCGGTGCGTTTCCCCAATACTAAATCACGTTATGATAACACGATTATGAACTTTTTTAGTATTTATTTATATGAATATTACACATAAGCCTAGATATAGTTAGTGCTGACACATAGTTTGGTGCGAAGTGGTAGAAAACATACATATATTTCCAAAATCGACAAATTTAGGACAGGCATTTTCTAAGTCAGCTGCGTCCAGGGGTCCTTATGATGTAAACATGGGCCCTTTCACAAAATAAGCAGACCAGATACAAAATGGTAACCTAAGGGAAAAAAAGAACTAAATGAAATAAAAATGAAAATACCAAAAAGAAAATTATTCCTTCTTATTATTTTTGCATATGTGGCATTTTCACTTTATGCCGCGTATAATGTCTTCTTCAGTCCAAAAGTAATCTCCCGCGTCCACAGGGTGGTGAAGAAAGAGACGGGAGGACCCTCGGGTAATTTTATTTAACACAAACGTTGACTGATATGAATTGATGATTAAAAGGTGTTTTTTTTTCCATTTCAGATTATGTAAATATGCTCTGTTAAACTAAATGAGAGCTGTTTGATGTGTTTGTAGGAGGTGTCAGAGATGGCGGTGCTGTTGCTCCGTTTGAAGCAGACGAGTGGAATCCGTGGGAGGATGAACAGGTGGAGTACAACTCTGCTCTGAACAAAAAGAGAGAGGCCTTCAAACAGCACCTGGACCGAATCGAAAAGAACAAATCCAAAAGATACAAGGTTCAGATCTGGGGGAAAGCTGCCATAGGTAAGTGTTTTTTTTTATTAGATGTCAAACACATGTAGGATTTATCATGTTTTTCATGAAAAGACACTTTTCCACCTCTGTTTCATCATTTTTACAAAGGGTTTTCTAATGGTCAGTTATACTCTTAAGTTAATAAACCTACATTAGGAAACAACGTGCTATTGAAAGACAGTACTAAATATAACAGGCCTCTGTACCTTTATCCAGATATTCCTTTAAAAACTGCTGTTTCCAGCTACAGTAGTCATTATTACTACGTAATTAATATTATAATATAATATAATATATATATAATGTATTTCTGATCAATTTGAGGTAATAATATGTGCCTTTCTTTCAATAACATTGTAGTTTCTATGTGTGTCCAAACGTTTGACAGATAGTTTGTCTGTATGCAGATTCTTTAATTAAAATTTGTTTAAAAAATGTTGGCTTTTGGTTATTTAACTTCTAATCTTGTTGAAAATGTTGGTGTTGCATTTTCAAAACATATAATTGTAGTGAACATGTAGTAAACATCAATAAACTGCATTTAGACCCTAACAATAATAACTTTACAAACTAATACTACAGGAAACAATAAAGTAACAATCCAAACCCAGCACATGGTATAAAACCTATATAACTACAGTGCTGTGAAAATCTATTTGCTCCCTTCCCAAATAATATTTGTGATATTTATTCAGATCATGAAACATTTGAATATTACACAAGGATAACCTGAGTAAATACAAAATGCGGGTTTTAAATGAGGATGAGAAAATCATCATTTCAAAACTGCATTTTGTATTTACTGTGGTTATTTTTGTGTAATATTAAAAAAATCAGCACAGCACTGTAAGTTAGTTAGTATGAAAGGTAATGCACATGTTTCAACTCCAGCTGCAAACTGCACTGAACCTCTGTTTTTTTTCAGGACTTTATCTTTGGGAACATATTCTAGAAGGACCCCTCAACCCTACTGATAAGGTAGCACAATGGAGAGAGGGGGAGCTGCAGTCAGGAAAGATTGATTTCAGGTAATATCACAGATGGGATGTTTTAAAACACATAGGATAAATACCACTGAAGAAGATGTAACATCAGATCAATTTATTTCTCTTCCCTTCACTCTTGCGTCTCTATCTTTAGTTTCTACACAGGTCCTGCTGTAGTTCAGGGTCATGTCCCGCTGGATATGAACAGCCTGGTTGTAGTTCTGAATGGTCGGGAGCAGCAGAAGGTCTCTTACTCCACACGGTGGCTGGAGCATGTCGAAGCTCTGGTACACTCCCACACAGTGTCACACGTAGCTGTGGTTCTGCTGGGCAATGAGCATTGCAACAACGACTGGATTGGCCCGTACTTAAAGAGGAACGGTGGGATTGTGGATTTGCTGTTTCTAGTGTATGACAGCCCCTGGGTAAACGAAAAGGATGTCTTCCAGTGGCCTCTTGGTGTTGCAACGTATGTAATCTATCATTAGTGCTTAGCATCCTTCCAATCATTGTGCATTGTGTTATCTTTTTACGTGAATAAAGTTGTCACGATCCTCTGTTTTTCTCTATGCAGATACAGGCAGTTTCCCATAATCAGGCCCAATGCTCAGCTGATTACCTCCCACAGGCCATACCTCTGCAATTTCCTAGGTACTGTTTACAAAAATTCCTCCAGAGAAACACTCATGCAGGTGCTGAAACAATCTGGCTTCGATAAGGAATGTATCACCCTTGCCAGGGAGAAGTAAGTCATTACTCAGTATATAAATCATTGTATAGGGCTGATATAGAAGGGCAGAGGCTTTGCATTTAGTTTTAATGACTTATTATATTGCCATTTATATTATATATTATCTGCTACAGTTGGCTTGTTTCGCTGTTCAAACACTGTGAGTTTCCTCTGAGACTTGTTACATTATAAATGTAACAAGTCTAAGTGTCAACAGCATAATGTCCATTAACATAATTTCATGATAATGTCTCAATAGAACAGTACTGGAGGATATCTTTTTCGCTGTAGGATAAACCGTTAGCTTAAGTATCCTTTCCTCTTTCCTTGCCTCAGGTGGCTCCCTCAAGAGACAGCAGACAGTCTGAGGCGATATCAGACAGCTCTGGCCCAGAGCGAGCTCACTCTATGCCCAGTTGGAATCAACACAGAGTGCTACCGTATCTATGAGGCCTGCTCTTATGGCTCAGTGCCTGTGGTGGAAGATGTAATGACAACTGGCACGTGTGCGGCAGGGCCCAGCTCCCCGCTACGTCTCCTCAAAGCTGCAGGAGCACCCTTCATCTTCATCAGTGACTGGAAGGAACTGCCGGCCATCTTGGAGAGGGAGCGAGGGATAAGCCAGGAGCAGAGGGTGGACAGGAGGAGGAGACTGCTGGAGTGGTACGCGGGTTTCCGTCAGCAGATGAAGGAGAGGTTCACTGAAGTCATTGAGGAGACTTTCTTCAAAAGTGGCTGACTGTGGTGCTTAATCAGACAACCTTGGAAAGATTAACGGGGGTATAATTTCACATTGCTTTTGTGTTGTTTGAAGAAATGTGGTGCACTACTGGCATAGTGAACGTAGTGATCTTAAGTGTCATATTTTCCTGCAGGTTATTTAAAACAATTACACATGTAGTAAAGTTTTAGGCCTGTCAGTACAAGTGTATTTCAGTGCAAGTCCTGTAAAAGGCCCAGTGGCATTACTGTGAACTATTCACAATTGAGGAATGATAAGCTGCCTTTTCATTTTAAAGTTATGATATTGTTTTAAATATGTTTTATATCTCTGTCTGTACTTATTTAACATTGTGATTTTTTAGGAAACTCTAAACATGAGGTGTACAGTGAGATGATAATGTATTTGTTGGCCCTGTCTGAAAATGGCACATAAATCTATTTTGTTTTGTAAGCACCTAGAAAATGGTTGTCATTGGTGGTGGTGTGGCATGTCTTGCTTTTCTGGTTTAAGAACAAAAAAATACTAGTTTTGTTGTATTTACTTCTGTTCTGTGCAGCATGATTTTTTCATATGGTGAAATAAAATGTGTCCCAACGTGAAATCAATGCATGTGCTTGATTTATTCTTTTCCCTGCAGATGGCACTGTAGACCAGTTAGTTTTCAGTGGGCAGCCTGATCTCATCGGAAATATGCATGAGGCAAAAGCTTTCTAAAGCTGATCACAAATGAAGCGGGAACCTTGTCCAGTCCTATAAATTAATAAGACTAAGGCAATGTATTTACTGTCTGTCTGGAACATTAAATTCATAATAACTCACTTTAAATATGTTGATAGTGTGTTACATTTTAGAGACACGCCTCTATTAGCTATAGCTTATGTGACAGAAAACAGCCATGTATACACTTGTTATTCCACATGATCTATCTCAGTGTATCTATATTTGAAAAGGCCATCCTGTCTAATGTTTCTTTTAACTAAATAAAGACGAAATACTTGTATATACTTGTAAACGTATCTATCTCCATAAGTTTCCATAAGTGCCAAATTTACATATTAGTATTCTCACTAAATGAAAATGCAGTGGCTTTCATCACCGTGACTGCTAAGTAAAACCATTACGTGTAAACTCCAGAAGCATTTAGTCACGTTAACTGCAACAGTCTGAATAAACAGCTGAGTAATGTGGACAAAGATTTAGGAGCAGTAGTGCTAGTCCACTGGTGTCCACTAGCTGTCTATGTGCAGATCCCTCCCTATCCTTCTTCCTCCTGCCTGGCTCCAGCTGCTGTGTGCTGCAGTCGGTCTGCCCTGTCTGCCTCTGAGCTGCTCGGAGTGGAGTGGGAGACGAGAGAGCGTCGAGGGAGAGCGAGAGAGGGGGGAACAGTGTGTGCCTGTGTGTAGGAGTCCCAAACTGGAAACCACTAACAGAAAGCACACACACATACGGTTTTACTCGACTTTAGAGCCAGCCGGATGGGCTGTTGGCACTACTTTGCTGATAGCTGTGAAAAGCCTCCACGGAGAGCCCGAAACTTGCGTGGTTGTTTTCCTTCTAATTCTTCTTCGGTGGTATCAGAGGCGCCGTGGCTCCGCGCCGACTGCTCCGATAGTTGAGTGGATTCAGGAGCAGGGCTGCGCGTTGGCCCTGCTGTATATCCGCCGCTTATCCAGAGGGACGAGGAACAATGAAGGACTAAACGCCTTCTTCTTGCTCCAGGTCGAGCTTGTTGCACCATTTAATCCTTTCAAAGTGTCATTTTGTGTCGCGCTCCTTCTCCTGTCGCTCGCCTTCATTTTTCTCGTCCTGTGTGGGATGCCACGGCTGCTCTAGGATCCCGCTTGTTGACAAACAGTTTTACAAGAAGTTTACAACAAGCTTCGGACATAAGAAGGCAGAAAATGTCCACGCCGAGGTTCAAAAAGGACAAAGAAATCATCACGGAGTACGAGAGTCAAGTAAAAGGTAAGAGGGAGTGAAATATTTCGACTGTGACCGTGTTTGTTGGAGCCGCTGAAAAACTAATTGGTTACAGGCTCGTTTTTCACTACCTGCATATTGAGCCATAGACACTGGTGATGTGTTGCATTTGAAAAGTTTGCATCCCACTCGGGTTTATTGCAACGCAAATACACACATGTTTGAACAAAACACCAAATCTAAACATAACTTGGAATAATGTAAAACTACTCAGTGGTTCAGTGGTTCTATGCCACATCACGACGAGATAATTGGTACATTAAAAAGGTGGGTAACTGGGTTCAGTTGGTATTTTTAGTCTTTTGCTCTGTAGTTGCATGTGAAAGCCAAATGAAAGTGCCCAGCAGATTCACCACTGGCCCAGAGAGATTGAGCCCTTCAGGTAATCTGTTAAGTCCACACTGTGTGTCCAGTCAGGTTACAAACTTTATCTGCTGACACATTTTACTATAACTAATTGATCTGGTGCATTTTGTTATGTGATGAGGTGCTTCACAAACTTGTGACTGTTGAGTCTAGAGTGACTGTAGTCCTATTACTGTTTCAGTGTTGGTGTGAGGCTTATGTGACTGAGAGGCAGTGCACACGTTCAGAAAGCACACTGGTGTTAGGAGCCAGTGTTTTGCTCAGGGACACTTGTGACTGGTACTACTATATAACCTGTTCCTTCTTAACGTCAAAGCCCAAACAACCCAACAAGTGCTACGTGCACTGCATGATACAGAGATATGTAAGACATTGTAATGATGACACCCCAACTTATCTTGTGTCCTCTGTCTCCTTCAAGCCCTTCTGTGCATGCAGAGCAGAGGTAGTTTATTCCCAGACAGACCAGCACAGGAAAAAGGCAGTTGCTCCTCCAGAGTAACCATGGGGATTTGGCCCCCAGCCAACCAGCTCTGTTCTTCAGCACTGTTAGCGTGCTGAAATACCACCAATTCACGTCTCCGTATCCAACCTTAAATCCAGAGAAAGGAGGGGAGGTTAGCA
>OMLM01014787.1:16356-26363 GCA_900302695.1 Helostoma temminkii | reverse complement strand
GGGGGCAGAGAAGAGAAGGGTCCAGTGCTGCGTGAGGAATTACAAGACTGCATGTGGCTGAGCACAAGCTCTCATTTGCAAGGAATGTTCAGCACCCTTTCTGCTCCCTGTGAGGATGACTAAGGGCTTTCAGCCTATAATAGTGCATGATGCACGCAGGGGATGCTGAACAAGAGATGACGAAGCCATCCATTTATCATGCAGAATAATAACAACAACCTGATGCTACTGACAATAGCTGTTGCTAAATGTGACGGCAGTAGCCTAGTAAATCAATGCTTAGGTGTATTGCTACTGGGGAGTTTATCGTTATCTAAGGACAGAGGGTGTCGTCGTGAAGAGGTTTGTTAAACCCACTGTTATAAAATACACATTTGACATTTTGGTCTTACAAATAATAAATAATAAAATAATAATAACAAATAATCTAAGTAACAAGGTATTTCAGAGGATGTGTGATTATCATTGTTCTTGTTACACTTATCACTGACTATGATAAATGCTCAGTGTAATTAACCATTATCATTATGTATTTTATATTCTCCAGCCTTATCTAGCATACTGTATCACCTCAACAAAACATATAAGATAAGATATACCTTCATTCATCCCACAGTGGGGAATTTTTCAATCCTACAGCAGCGGATAAGTCTATATAAATAAAAAGCTAACAATATAAACACAATAAAATAATCAATTGCACTAAGGTTCATTGTTATTTCAGTTTTTTGTCAGTAATAGCAGTGTGTACTATGATGTATATTAGTTCACTGGTAGCAGATTGTAAAGTCTGATAAAAGCAGGGAGAAAAGACCTACGATATCGCTCCTTCAGACACTTAGGATGTGTCACTGAAGGCACTGCTCAGAGATGTCACTGTGTCATACAAGGGGTGGGAGTCGTTCTCCAGCAAGGATGATGGTTTACCTACCATCCTCCTTTTTCCCACCTCCTGCAAATATTTTTATTCTTGCTGTCAAGCATAGCAGTGAGAATCTTCAGCAGATCTCCTGACAACTATTTGTATTAGAGCAATGTAGTTACATGGCATTTGAATTCATTCAGCATTAAGTATTCTCTTTTAGAGCAGGTCCTGATTTTGCAGTTGTTAAGCATTTTATGAGTGAAGAGTTTGCAGTGATAATGAGTGGGATCACATCTGCAGTGTAGCTGCGATAGCCAGAGGCAGATTTTGGTCAGCAGACATCGATAAGTCAAGAAGTAGCAAGCAAAAGGTTCAGAAAGCAGCTGGAGCTGACGTTTGATCATTTGGTCTATATCTTTGCTCTCACAATATTTTAACAAATATCAAGTGGCCAGTTTTGCATGATTTTACATAACTGCATTGATCCTTAGCCTGGAGCCCTCTGTCCTGATTTTAGGACACATGCACTGTTGTCATAATGACTGTTGTCATCTGCCATTATTCAGTTATCTGGCAGCATTTCTTCTGAGAATCATAATCTATGATACCAGTGCAGTTTCAGGAATCTTTAAAGTCATAACAGCAACTCTAAATGTGATTGCTATTCAGTTCAGAAGATGTGAGGTATTTAATGTAATGGTGACTGTCTAAAAGCCTCTTTACTATAGCTGACGTTACTGTTCTCAGGCCTGGCTTGTCATTCAGCTGACATTCATTTCTTAAGTACCTCCCAACAGCCTCTTTTTTACCCTCAAACTGAAGAAATGAAAATGGATGTTGTTTTGGAAATTCAAGGAAATTACTTTTTTATAGAAAAAAGCTCTAGGGTATGGAAATTATATTTTTGCTAATTCATTAAATCATCATCTACATCAAGACTCAGCTTACAACATTAAGAAGATTGGGTTAAGTGCACATTAGGTGCAGTCAATTTAAAGTAGCCAGATGAAGGCTGTGGGTACATTGGTATTTTCTGTGTATCTGTGGATGTGCACCATGTTTTCTCTTAAGCAAAGTGTTTGGTTTGATGTCAGAATGCGGCTTGCAGTTCGTGGCCTGGGGGTCATGACTCTGATAGCAGGACCACTTGAACCTCTGACAGGGGAACACTCCTGAATCATAAAAGCTGCCCCCTTTGACCTGCCTACACTGCCATTTGAAATCAGAGCCCTGTCCCTCTGAATAATCAGAGAGGGTGATTTGTTTATATTTGTATGCAGTGGGATTACAAACCAGAGATTCTACTGAGATAATTTAGTTTTGATTGTTTTTCAAATTAATGGAATTAGTTTTGTGGTTAAAAGTCAGTTTATTTGCATTAGTCCAAACTATCCAAATGTGTGTCTGAAGATTTACATATGTGTATTGATCACTGTCTGTTAAGCGGTCCAGATGACACACACGTGACATACAGGATCAAAACTGTAATTTCGTTCTAAAGTGGCCTGTTGTTGTGAAATAAATCACCAAAAGTCAACATGTGATGATGTGGACGGCATGGTGTGCTGAACTTCCTACTCTTTATTTAGAACATGTCTTCAGGCTGATCTTGCTCAAAAGGACTCTTTTGATTATAAAACAGTGGAAGTGCTTTAGAGTACTTCAGCAGATACTCTCTTCAGGGGAAGAAATACAAACATTAATTTAAAGACTGCTTTTAGAGAATGTGGAGCCAGAATATGTCCTCGATTCCCTTTTTTCTACCAACATGAAGTGTTTTATAAAAAGTACAATAACCAATAGCCATTTCACGTCAAATAAAAAAAAATCCCATAGACAGACACTGCATGTTTAGTTTTCAGTGTTAGTTGCTGAAGTTGTTGTTTGAATTAATTAATTGATCATCAATGAATGACATAAAAATAAGAATGCCTAATGCACAACTTACATGTGCCCAGAATATTTAGTAGGTTGGAACTGGCTTCTTTACTTGATGAGTAATTTTAATACAATTGTTAATGATTAATTCATTTTATAATTTATTAATATTCTACATTTTAGGTGCTTTTATCTTCTTGATTTGTAAGTATCGTCAGTTGTGAGTTTGGGAGTGTGCCTGGATATGAAGCCTGCTGTCACTGTAACCTGATCGTTCTCATGTAAATTCATTCAGAAATGTGTTAGGAAATTAGGATACCTAGTGAATGACAGCGAGTGACAGTGGTGCGGATGTAAAGCTCGTCTGTATATTGCATGAGGTATATAACTATGGAAATATACTTTGCTCAGTAATGTCAATAGCTATCATTTGGAATAAGAAACTAAAATGGTTTATTGTAGTTACACTTTCTTCCTATATGAAAGCTGCACTTGTGTCTTGGGTCGTTACTGAATCTAAATACCCTTGATGTGCTAGCAGATCATGAGATTTTTGACACTGAAATATGCAGTTTTACACTTGCTGTAGCAGTTAAGTTGCAGCTAATACTTCTCAGTGGATGCTGGTTGATCTGTGATGCTCTGCCTCTGACATCTTCCCAGAGGTGCTAATGGAGGTTATGGGTTGAAAGAGTAATGGCATCTTACACCTCCTGGAGCACAGCATCACACATTAATTCACACACTTACCATCTGTTTTTTTCTACCCTTCCTTCAGTTACTGTATGTGTGTGTGTTTTAGGAGTGTTTCCACATGATAATATGGTACTGAATACATTGGTGTGTATTTGTGAATGTCGCTGTGTTTGCATGGATGGGTGAATAGTTATTGACAGCACCATCTGTGGCTGCTCACCCTTTTCGCACTTTTAATAAACTCCACTGAGCACAACTGCCGACTTTCCCTGCTGTGCTTTTCATTGTAGTCACAAATGCCACAAGGACAATACTGCTCCCCCTTCCCCC
The DNA here is from genome assembly GCA_900302695.1 of Helostoma temminkii. Taxonomy (NCBI): domain Eukaryota; kingdom Metazoa; phylum Chordata; class Actinopteri; order Anabantiformes; family Helostomatidae; genus Helostoma; species Helostoma temminkii. The sequence continues at coordinate 22,594 of OMLM01014787.1, read as the reverse complement.
ACCATCACTACTAAAAAAGGTGAAATCAGCTGACGCAATTCAGGCTGTTCTACCTGTGAATTAATCATACAGAGACTTAAGAGTAAGCTTCTAAAGTGAAGTTTGAAAGTTGTAAAGTTGTGTAAAGCTGTTCGTGTTGCTGGTCCCCTCCCCCTCTGCTGGTGGTGTCAGGGCATAAAGAAGGATCCCTGTGTGGGACCAGAATGCACATTAATGAGCTGGATGAGATTCAGTGTGTAGCTGTACTGCTTTAGCTAATAGGGCATACACGGTGTTAATGAAATTTGACCAAGCATACAAAAAGAAAAACTGAGCCTGAAAAAGTGAAAAAAGGAGGAGTGACAGGGGATTTGGCTACTTTCTGGATCCTTTAATTCCTTTGAACCACTGCTGAGACCCAGCAGATGGACAGACAGGAAGGCAGACAGACACAGTTTGACCATCAGGTCATGCTGCTGCCTGCCACCCAGTAGAGCTAGATTAGGAGGAAGGAGACTGGGGGAAGGGAAAGGACTGTATGAGTTCAGTGTAAGAATAAGCGAAGGCGGAGGTCATAAGGTCTTACTTGGTTGACTTGTTTTAATCTGTGTTTTCAGCCGATTTATCCGCCAGATGTAAGCCGTTTATGTGTTTAGTGGTGGCAAAAGCTTTTTAAGATGAGTGTCAACATGCTGTTAGTGAGGTCTCTTGCAGGTTCTTATTTCCTGTGTTCATTTAAACAATGTAGCATCTGCCACTTTGGCTTCCTCTTTTCTGTGTCAAAGGTTTTGCTGACCATGGGAGTCTCTTCACAAGTTGTGACTTGCTGCTTTGCTCAGGTGTTCCAGTTGTGTCTTGCATTGACCTTATGGGTGAGGCTTTATGGAGTTCTTTCACCCACTCCCACTTGCTTATAGTGTTCATGGTGTTTGCTCCATGAAGGACCACTGCTGGGTCTGTTAAATTGGGATTTGTGGTTAGGCTTATACTTGTCTTTCCTACTCTCTGCCTTTGTAGAATTGCATTGCTAAGAGATATAAACTACTAAGTCATCAAGTCATCACATCTACTGATCTGAGAGGAGTGTCATAAGTGGCTGTAACTGGCTGCATTTACATCTGGACTTCAGTAATCTGTTTATTTATTAAATTAGGTTATGCTACTCACAAATACTGAAGTCACATTAGTCCTGTACCTAACACCACATAAATAACTAAATATAAAGGCTGTAGTTGTGTTTTTTTACTGTGTCAGTTCCCAGAATTCCTGTATGGATTTTCAATTAAGTCAGCCAGTGGCCACATTCTGATTATTGTGAACTATATTATAATGTAATTAATATTTATGAGACAGATATTATACACATATTGATGATATGATAGAGTGAATCCAAACACTGGAATACATTTGTGCAACTAAACTTTTTTTTTTGAGAAAACAAAATAAACACATAGGTTAAATTAAAAAATCAAAGGAGAAGAAGTTAACAGGTTTCAGCTCATTCACACTTCATTCAGGCTGCTGTTCCCCCATCCACCCTGAACACAGACAGCGGAGGTGCGGAGTCATGGCCGCAACAGACATTCAGTGACACATCACCTCACGTGAAGTACTTAATACCAGGCAAATAAGTGGCTATGTTGCTTCAAATGAAGTCACTAAATGTATCAATATGGGAGATAAAAAGTCAACACTACACAGTGGAAGGTCATATGTCCACAAGGTCCACTGCTTAAACAAAGACAGACTGATCATCTCTTTATTAGTACTGAGCAAATTGTGTGCAAATATATAACAGGTTGTTAGGTACCACACCTGCATGTTAACTTATGTATATTGTGGTTTGTTGTTTATGCTGTGTTTATGTGATAGTTTCATTAAAATTAGATCAATAAAAATCAATATATCTTCTTTCTTAGATGTTTGCAATCTATTGCAATGTATTGAATCATCTCTTCTTTTGTGATATATATTGTATCGCCAGATTCTTGTCAATACACGGCCCTGCTGGTTAGTCATATTTCATCCACCTGATAAAGACAAGACAAATGTACATTAAAAATTTGCTATGTTGTTGGTAAATGCATGTTCTCATTATACTCCTGTAAGTTTAAATTAGTATGCAGTAAGTTTATTAATAGATCAAATTGAATACATCCATGATGTGACTGAACAAGATTCTTTTCTGATACATTATATCTTATGGACCCTATCTTCCCCGAAATTGTCATAGCTGTAAAAATGATAAGGGTTTCTTGATTGAAGCATCAGCAGCAATTGCATGATCGAGTCATCAGTTTTTAACACTGACAATCATCAACACAAAAAAAAGCTGGGATATTTTATTCGGCATTAAATTAAGTTTACATGAAGTGTAAAATTTCTCCAAAGCTCTCTTCTAAAACAGTCTCCTCCTTCCACCCTCTGTTGTAAACTATTACCATCCACGTTTAACACAGATGAACAGAAGTTTAATATACTGATCTTGTGACACCTCTATGCCCCTTCCCCCCTTTTCTTTCTTCTACCTTGACCCTATGACCTGTGGGAAGCAGGCTTTGTGCTGGCTTCTCTCCTAATCAATAGCCAAAGACCACCCCTCAAGGAATGACTGCCATGTTGAGATGCTGCCCTGAGGGGGAAAATAACATTATAAAAAGAAGTGGTCAATGAAATGTCAACTGAAGAATTAATCTTCTTTGTGTCTGATTGATCATAACTCAAAGGCACAAAAGCCAACCATCTGTCTTTTATTTCGAAATATAATGTAATTTTGCTGTGGGCACCCCAAAGTGTTGTCGATCTTTAATGTGGTCACCTCTCCCTCCAGAGTTCTGGTTTTAGAAGCGCAGAGAGGAAAGAGTTTAGTCATAGTCTCATCTTATCACCCTCACAATAAAGGCTCATTGTGGGTTGCAGCAAGAGGAGGCCAGAGTTGAGTGTGCAGCACTGACTGGTGTCAGAGCAGCCCGAGGCAGATCTTCATGAGCTCTGGCCTAAACTCTCCTCCGCCCTCCCTCATGATGGAAACTGGAGCCATAGCTGTGGTTCCAGCCACGGATATGTAGGGTGCTAGGAAATGAAGGAAAAAAAAGACAAATTTACAGATAAAGATTACAGCTCATTGCACCACACTGTCAGTGGCCTCACATAGGGAAAGTCTCACTCCTCCTTTGGCTCATACACTCGGTTTCAAAGAGAGTTTCTCCAAAAATAAACTATAGGTGGTAGATAAAGTTATGTATTTATCTATTTTAACTTTAACCCAGAAAAGCTCGCTAGCTTCTGTGCCATGGTGGTCAGCTTTTTCTATAAATAACAATCATTTTATTGTCACGAGACATTGCAGCATAGTTATTATGCAATAAATGAGATGACCCTTGTCTGTGGTTTAGTCAGATATAAGGAAACAATCCATTTCTATCATTCTTACACATTAACATATGCTTGGTGTAGTCTGAATAATACTTGAGTTTCTGAAGTTGAGAACTAAAAATGTTACTGACATCCAACTTTTCTAGTATTCAGTTTCTGACTGTCCTTCCCTTTGTGTCTGTTCTCTCACTGACCCCCTACTGGTGGCCTTGGGTCCATAACAATTTCAGCCTGTGGTCAAATATATCACTTAATAGTCTCTGAGACTAAAATCATTGTTTATTTCATACACCACTACAATATTATGTGATCTTTACTAAAAGCTGATTGTATTTAGTCTTTCTTTCTTTATTCTGTAAAAAAAGATCTTTATAGTGAAAACGCAAGCATTTATATAAAACATAATGTTGTTGGTCTAATACCTGAACCAATCAGATCTTTTATCAGGTGAGAGCCAGTTGTTTCCCATAATGCCTTGAGGTCATGCAGTTGGCGGAGAACCACTGCAGCGTCTGCTTCCAAAATCAGCAGTCGCCTTTGTCTCACAAGGTTACTGTTGCTTATGTATGTGTGACGGCAGAGCAAGTCCGGATAAAGTCAGACAGAAAACTGTCATGCACTGTGCGCTGATTACTTTTTTGACACATGTTGCTGCCACAATGGCCTTTTACCATTTTACCATTTCTGTGTTAAAATGGCACAGTTTCTGAAACTGTTTCAGTTTGATATTTTTTCTTTTTTTATGAGATTTGCAAATCATTGCATTCTGTTTTTATGTTGATTTTACACTTTTTTTGTAATTGGCTTCATATGTAAACACTAAGAAAATGGCTTTGTGAAGACGCAATTGAGTTCAACAGCTCTCTGGATTGTCTATGTGATTACTGTAAATGCCTAACCCAATGTGCACTATATATAGTGGCAGCTTGTGTGATCACGTAAACATGAAGGTGGCTCATTTCACTGCAGTGCGGGAGAGTAACTGCCCAACGGTTTCAACTGCTTCTCAATGACAAATGTACTGGGCTGTGTACTCGTAACCATCTCTTAGATCTGTATTATGTATGCATTATTTAAATCACCATACTGCAACTTTACTTACTTACTTTACCTTTTGCAGCAATTGTTCAAGGATATATGAACCCAACTAAAATAAACTAAAAAAGAAACCGAGTTCCCAGTTAGGCAACCAAATATGTGTTTCCACTACATCTTAAGAACTGTGATGATTAGGTAAAATAGTTTGATAAGACACGAAAAAATGCTCACAACAATGTTCCTGATGGCTCTGCTGTTTGTGAAGCTGGTGCCTCAGTTCATAACTGTGATGAAACAATCAGCAGATTTTGTTTGTTTTGTTTACTTGCTCTTTCGTTCTGCTCCCTCCCTCTCATTTGCACACGCTCTCAGCTTGCAAACGCATACTCTCTCTTTATCAGTCTCTGTCTTCAGACTATGAGAAAGATGATGATGATGTTAGTTTTGTCATACCGATCATGTGTTATTGCTATGGCAGTTGCAAGTCCTCATTGTAACTCTCACTGTTGGCAACAACGCCTGTTTACTGTGTGAATGAAGCAGTTGTAGCAGCCACTACAAGTTATTTTCAGTGCTGCACATTTGGTTTCTTCAATTTTGGTGTACACAAGTGAAGTTCCTAAGTTTCTAAATTCCTGTGTGACTTAAAAACATCCTACAGTGCGTATTAGTGTTGTTGTTGTAGATTGAGGGGCAGTTTTTTAGCTTGACAAGTCATTTAAACCTTCTGTTACCACATTTCCATTTGCTTAAAGTTTTAATGATGTCCATATGAACAAATCCTGTGAATGAGCCCACCTGGCAGAGCACTGTAGCACTGCGTGTAGCTGCTATTCAGTTCTAGGACGCTGTAATTTCTTTCTTTCTTTGTTTTTTTTTTTTGTATAAGATGAAGTGGACACATTGATCATTGCAAGATGTCCATTTAGTCTCCTGACAGTTTGTTGTAGTTTAAAGGGAGTAGCATCTTTTTACCTTCTCCTTAACTATAGATTATGATCTGTTTTTAGAGGAGGATGACAGAATTAGCCAAATTACTATTATAGCTGGGGAATAAAATTGTTTAGAACAATAAAAAAAAGTCAGAATAGTTGATATGTATATGTGCACTCACACTTGTGTTAGTCTGCATACAAATGCTCACTCAAATGTCCAGCATGGACAGAGACATTGTGGACATGCCTCATATATCTTACTTTTTAATCAGGCAGTGTGGAGGAAGCTACCATTTCCCTTGGGGTTCTGTGATTTGTCCTGGTTAATGGTGTGTCAGAGGGGTGTGATGCATGGCAACCTGGTTGGGTGTGTGGTACATGCATGACTGGACAGTGGTGTCATATACATACACACACTCTCAAAAAAGGGTAGGCTCTATCTCTTGTCTGTCGGAGACAGAAAGGAGAAAGCCCCAGTCTTGCTTGCTATAGTGTAGAGAAACAAAGAGCAGTGAAAGCTGATCCTTGTGTTCTTTTCTTCTGTTCTCCCTCTTTGTCCTTCTCTCTTGCACTTTGAGCAGCTGCCCTGAGGTCAGTCACATTCTCCAACCATGCTGATCTCAGTTCTCATGTGGTAATCCGAAAGCACTGGGTGGATCTGTGTGGCGTTGCCTCCTGCAGGCAAAGCTGGCATTTGATTTCATTGATCCCATCTTGTGAAAATTGTGTTCATACTGCAAAGATGACAAAGGCTTTTAATGAGATAATATGATGGAAAATTTTCAGTGGGAGACATCTCATCATCATCTCAGCGCCACAGACCAAAACTAAGAGCCTGCTCTCACTGCCAGCCATTAGTATGTAAAGAAACTTTAAAGGACTGACAGTTAAAGCCTCCCTGAGGGTAGGCC
>OMLM01014785.1:21117-32223 GCA_900302695.1 Helostoma temminkii | reverse complement strand
GGTTACAGTTGTTAGATACACATCCTTGTTTTAGTTTTAGAGGAGAACCATTCACTGAACCTGGGAATAAGATGGAGTATGACCCAGGACTGTTGAGTGTGGGTTAGGGGAGGAGTGCTTGCGAACCTGGCCTGAGAGTAGGCTGGATGACCCGGGTTTGGTGAACCTTTGCTGCAGAGTCAGCGCTTGTAACCTCTATGTTAGGAGATGAGAAGAAAGCCACCAGCCTTATAGTTTAAGGCAGTCAGACCTTATCTGGCATTTCTTGCTACAGTTTCTTGTTACTCTCTGATCAACATTTCTGCAAATTTCTACCTCAATAATCTGATACCAGCTGACATATTGATCCGGTGATTTATTTGGAAGCCTCCAATAATTTAATATTTGGAAACTTTTCTCAAAAAAAAATCTTGCATGTTGTGGCCAAGCCTGAGGACAAGGAGAACATTAACTCTTCTCAAAACTAGTTCAGTATTCTCTAACCATATTCTCATTCTGCATACACAATGAACTGCTCTCACTTCCTGTCATACATAATTATGTGGCTGTGATTGTGGCGGTAGGTAAAAAAAAAAGGAAGAAGAAAATGCACCTGCCATCTGATCTTAAAATAACTAAAGCAAAATGTTCAGGGGTTTTATATTTTGTGAGTATATTACTGTGAATTTGACCTAATTGTTGGTTTTCTCAGCAGCTCTCTGAAATTCAGGCCTGTGGTCCTTTCAGACTTGCTCTTAACATGCAGTTCCTGTGATTATTCCAGCCTTGATAGAGAAAATGGAGCATTGGAGAGAGTTTCCCCCAGCAAACAATTATGTGTTTGGTTTGACAGAACAAGCCTGGAGTTATGGTTGCTATTTAGAGGTCTTCTTCTTCAGTGGGCCTCAATGAATGAGCGAATCAGCTCTTTTAAAAGTGGGCCTGGTCACCTCAGGGTATGAGGAGGTGTGGTGGTAATAGACATCATTTAGCTGCCTTTCTTACGTAAAATGTTGTTTTCCCTCAATTCAGCCTGACCACCAAACAAGACTCGCCTCAGTCACTTTTAGAAACTATTCCATCAGCACAACCTACACTGTGATGTATTTTTAGAGTTTTCCTACATGTTCTCGCCCAGTCCTGGTTATATTTGCACATACAACATGTTGGCTGGATGTGTGAAATGAGTCATTCGAGATGTAACAGGAGAGCTCAGTCTATTTGATCCTCCACTGTTTTGTATTTTGCTCTTCCCACCTTCTTCTCTCTTTGTCTAAGTTAAAACTTACATTAAAGCAGCACGTCACCGGGTTTTATGGTAGGTTCAAAGTTCAATTTACTTGTGAGGGCAATGGGGACTTGTAAAAGCTTGAGCTCAGCCTGTAAATTAAGAGAAAGGCACATGGATCCTGCTACTGTGTGATGGCCACTGCTTTTTATTGAGGTCAAAGCAAGGGTGTTACATTCTACTTAGCTTGGGTAACACAAAACGGTTTCTGAAAGCTGTGATGTTCAAGACACAATGCTACTGTTTGTGGAGATGGAGGTGAGCTCTGGCCCAATTTGACCCCTGACCTCAACAGAGTAGAAGTCTAGGCATCGTGGGAGCAGCACCAGTGACAAAACACTTTGCACACTCTTAGACAACTTACAGTATGTCGTAGGTTGGCCATGGAAGTAGTTTGTCATCTCTTATATCCTTATTTAGCCTCATTGTTCAGGTTCAGTCTTCCATTCAGTATATTCAGTAGTGTATAGGTGCAGTTCAGGCTCACAACTTCCTACATAAAATAACAGTTTCTGCTTTGACAGCTGTGTATATCATACCTGTCCACAATAAAATGTCAGAGTCAAAGTAAACAAGTCTTTAATGTGAGTTGGTGCTGTACAAAAGCCAGTTTGTGTCATGTCATGTTGACAGAATGGAAAGAACAGAAAAAAAACTTTGTTTGTTATTGAAATGTATCAATGTAACAGTGTGAACAATATGACATGAACACAACATAACTCAATCACTGTAGACACACACTCTACATTTACTAGTCCCATTAAGTCATTACAGTGGGAGTCCCCAAAATAATAATAAATATATGCTATTATGTAATAATTAATGTTAATATAATATTATGTTATATTTTTCCAAATCTACCATTTGAGTGTAGAATTTCCTCTCAAAACCTCCTGAAACCACATTACACTCGTGAGTGAGGACACAAAATAATGTGATGATGTCAAAAGCCACTTAATGGCACTCAGAAATTGACTGCATTGAATGCAGCATCGATTTGCTATTTGATCCACCTGTGGTTTACTGCTGACTTCAGAATGTCTGATCTGTTGTCTAGTACGGTCAATAGCTCAGTACTTTGCATGTTTGTTCAGTCTGTGCCTTTTTGTCTGTAACCAGGTCCATTAAACAGACTGACTAATTTATTTCTTTATTACAATTCATGCAGGAGTTTTAAAGCCTGCAGTTATATTATTATTTATATTTACATTTAGTTTTAAGAGTTTTTCAGTGACTTGTCCAGGGTGTACCCCACCTTTCGCCCGTAAGCCGGCTGGGATAGGCTCCAGCACATGCGTGACCCCTGCGGGGACTAAGCGGTTCAGAAGATGAATAAGTTTTTCAGTTTTATTAAATTTGTGTTTGATAAAGTGAAATTTAGGTTTGTTTCCCCCTGCGCTCCAACATGAAGATCAAGAGTTAACTAAGAGTTCTAAGACAACGACATTTGTGAAATTTTTAAAAATGATTTTAGAGTTCTGTGACACATCTGTGGTCGTGATTTGTCTTTGTGAATCTGTGAACAGGATTGTGGGAGTTCTGAGAAAACTGTCAGTTGAAGCGTGATGAATCATAATTAATATTCACAACTTCTTACACGTTTAAAAAGTCCACTGTGAAAGAGAGGCCTTGTCTCTTGCAACTGCCCATCATAGTTAAGGCAATGCAGGTGAAGACATTACTGACATAACTTTGTTTCATTTTGTAGATGCAGGAGGTCCAGCAGAGCAAGGAGAAGACGCTGGCTAACAACCGAAACCTTGCTGAGCAAAACCTCGCTCTGCAGCCCAGCCTGGAGCACAAGAAAGAGCAGCTTATCAAGCGCTACAGCTGTCTCCAGGAGAGCTTTGAGTCCTATCAGCTTCACAAGTCCTCCCTAGGTACAGTTGCAGTAGCTTATCTCAAAGTGTTTAATTTTAGCATTATGCAGTACTTTTACACTTTCTAAATAAACAAGTGCATAAGCTAATGGCACAAAAACACATCTTTGTCTTACTTAAAATCTTACTAGGTCAAACCTAGAAACATTTATGTATCCCTTTCACCATGGGACACATTAACAGGTAGGCACCAGTACTATTACTTGAAATTAAATTTAGTGTAGTCCTTATCAAGTGAAGTCCAAATGTTGGGGAGAAAATGTGGGGGATCTATTTCAAGATAACTGAAACGGGGAGGCTAGAGGTAGAAGCACGGTCAGACTATTCAGCATGTCTGTTTCCAACAATAATCATACAGGTCATCTGTGTAATAGTAGCCAAAGGAAAATGATTAAAATAGGACATTTTTAAAGTCACCATAATTTGCCTCATAAATCATTCATTAATTGGCCTGCAGGTAACATGTACATACTGTGGCTCTGTCACAGTTATGAACAGTCTGAATCAAGCCTTGAGGATGGTGAAAGTGACCAATGTCTGAATGACCGAAGGCCATTCCTTTAACACATTGATGAAGGCAGCAGCATTGTGTATCTCATCTCTAGAAACTGTGGACTAAACAGTAATTGCTGATTAACCAAATGCATTTTATTCAGTTTGACAAAATTACATTGTCTGTCAACCTGTTCCAACTTTGGAGAATATCACCAAGCAAGAATAGGCAAGATAGCTCAAGAAGGTCTGGCACTCAAATGATACATCAGCATACAAGAATCTTACACTCAAATGTAACATCAGCTCTGCTGTATAACACTGAAACCTGGAGAATCCCAGATAAAGGATATAACTGGCTTCAGAAAGAGAAGAAAGGACAGAGAATTGTGGACATCCCTTGTGAACGGCCTTTACTTCAGTAGTAGTGTCATGAGCTCAACTGAGCTTATTGGTTGTGCGTTCCATTAAGATGTCTGCAGTTGTAAGAGATTACATAGCAGTTATTAAACATAATTATTAAACATAATCACCTTACTGTCAGTAAATCATAATAATCATGAAGCTGAGTTGTTACATACTTTTGTTTGTTCTTCTTCTGCCTGCGCCCATGCTGAAGATACCTGTTCTCCCACATTACCCACTGAAACCAGTAGCAGCCTTGTTGCCTGGAGCCCAGTTGTCATGTTACTGCGATTGGAATAAGCTCTGGTTGAGGAAGTTCCTTATCTCATTTTCTGTAAATCTCCACTCCAAGAAAGGATTACGTAGCTGTAACTTCCCTCGGTGATACACCTTACATGCAGTATTTCCTAGTGTGTGGAAAAAGACAAAATAATCATACATGTGACAGCGTTGACGTAGCCGTTGCCAAGCAGCCTTCTTAAAATAGCAAGGCAGCCTCTGTGCAGCGATTATAAAAGTTTTGCTTTGGCTCCTTCCCTGCAAAGCATGCAGACACTGAAAGCGTGATACTGTCATGATTACAATAAATGCAAAGCTTTTGTAAGGTTTGGTTTCTTTTGAAATGTTCGAGTTGACCTCACAATTGAAGTTATCTAAGCAGAGCTATAGCTCTTATTAAAGGAAAATGTTGTAGTTTTCTTTCTATGTGAGACTTAAAGCCAGTAATGACATATGAAACAACAATGTAGCATATCAAGGCCCTGTCTTAGTCGACAGGATTTCTCACACAGGGGTCAGTACTCTAGACTCTGCTAGTCAATAAGTCTGGTTTTGTTTGTCAGCAAGCCATGGCTTTTGTCAAATGTAGGTTACCCAGTGCCCCTCCACCCTCCTGCCTTCCATGCACCAGCCATCCTATTTGTGGATTTGCAGTAGAGCAGCTGGGGAAGGACAGTGATACTCAGCAGTACTCAGAGGTACTCTGAGAGAAACACATAGCCGCTTGACCCAGATGAGAGATTCAGTGTACAGTGGCTTACTGTGCAGTCGTCTGCATACAGTTACACCAGCAGCACCACCCCCCTCCAGCCAGACTCCACATTGTGAGGTCTTTGCATCACCCTTTACTGTCCGTTAAGCCCTGGAGGTCAAAATGGCAGGGCGGTCCCCTTTCACTTCCACCACTGCCACTACCATCCAATCTCAGCACAGCGTGCCATTGTGCTGCCAGGCAAAATGGCGTGAAACAGCCACAGTGGGTGGTAGGGAGTGGTGCATGATGGGACCGGCAGGCAGGAAAGCTGGGAGTGTGGGAGAGAGACAGTGAGGCAGGCCAAACTTCCCCCGTGCTGATTCACAGCAGAGAGGTGGATGTAGATTCTCTTTCTAAATCTCTTTCATGATCTCTGGCTCCAGACCATGTGTGTGTTGTGCGCTCATCAAACACTCCACTCAACTAGAGAATCGCAGAAGTGCTGCCCACGTCCTTAAGAGTGTCCCCCCTTGTTACAGAACCTCGAGTAAAACAGAAAGGAATGGGAGGCAAAAAAGTCTTTGGATGTTTCCTGTTCAGTTTAGTCAGTAAAAGCTGACAAGACAACATGAATGCTTTTCAGTCTAGTGCCAGGAAGTCAGTAAACTGACAGAGTCATTTATTTCCAGCAAATTGTCTCATCTTCCTTTTTTTATTCAAACTAATTATAAAACTACTCAACTATTTGGCAAATTATAAAAATTGTTCACCTCAAGATAAGTTGTTCAGCGAGTCTTTTATGCTTTATTGATTAATGATTAATGCTTTATTAAACCATTCAAGGCTATTTACAAGGAAATTTAGTCAACACCCACATCTCCTAGTTGCTTGTTTATTGCAAGATGAATGAAATTGCCTCTGGTATTTGTCACACTTTCCACTGGTCTTTCAGATGATATAATCAAGGCCACACTGATAAAATTATCACTGGCTTGGATTTATGGTGTAATTTCCGTCTTTGTCTTCAGAATGAGCCTGTTTTACATTTACATTTGGTCTTAACTCTTTCATTGTTTCTGGCCAGGACAGACCACATGTTAAGACAGCAGGGAAATTCCTTGAGTGGTTTTGTGTGGAAGTTTGCACCACAGTGAAAGAAGCCTGGAGCAAAGCTTGTTCATACCTTTTGTCAACACCTTCCCTTATTTGTTCTTCCTGTTTTGTTTTGCCTGTCACACCCCTGATCACCATCACAGAGCCACTATTTTAATTATTATCTTATTAGGGATATTGTTAAATTCCTAGATGTGGTAAATTAAAAAAGTAAGTAAATGTAGGGTTTACTGAAATAAGACTTAATACTGGATCATGTCTGGAGTTGGACTACGAGCTGATAATGGCATGTCAGACTGGAGTAAATTTTCATAGGTAAATTGTTTGGATAAACTGCCTACATAGTCAAAATCTGAAAGGTCATTTCTCGCCAGAAAAATAGACATTGTGTAGACACTGACTTTTTTTGGAGAAGCATAATTTTGTTTTTGTATTTTTGAGAGAAGACGAAACCATGCATTCTTTCAAAAGCCAATAACACAAAAAAAATGAAGACTTTTAGAGTCTTGCTATAGCATCATGAGGCTAATTAACAAATCTCAGTGTGCTAGCATGCAAAACTAGTGTAATGAACACTATATTGTTAAATGTCACCATTGTCATTGTGAGTATGCTAACATGTTGACATTAGCATTTAGCTCCAGCAGTGCTCTTTACTTTCTAAGACAGCTGTAGTCTCAATAATTGAGATTTGAATATATGAATGTTTTTACAGATGTTGCCTGATGCAAGAGCACATTTGTTTTTGAACGTCACGTCCAGCGATCTATGAGAATGTGTGGCATTCACTTCATTTTCTTTCAGTGGTCTGCAGCTGTCAAATGTGTCATGAACATCCCTGTATGTGCAAGACAAAATTATAGTGGCCTCATCTGAATGAATTTAGAGTTTAACTTTATATACAGAAAACTGAATGATAAAACGTCTGAAAGCAGGGATTTGTGTAATATTTTGTATAAGGTGATTCCCATTTGTATGAAGAAGCCAGAATCTGATCTCTAGGTCTGTGTTCACATGGTGACCACGCATAGATGTAAGTCAGCAGCCAGGTCAGGTCAGACTGGATTGTGACTGGCAGATCTTATATATCTAGCCGCAGCTTTGTGTGACAGGATCATTAAAGCTATTATTACAAGCATGTTTATTTATTCAGCTCAAGAGTTTTTTTTTTGTTTTTTTTTTTTGTCTAGCATTAGAGTTATAATCAGTTTCTGTTAACATTTGGATACTAACACTGTTTTTACCTATGGTGCGATGAAAACACTGAACCCATAAATGTTCTGTAGCAATGTTTTCTCAGGCTGCCACCAAAACTGGTCGGGCTTTTTCACTGTTTAAGTCTAGCAGGATAACAACATTTGTGGTCTTCTGTCTTTTCACAGAACACACGTCAGGAAACACTTCCCTGGACATTTTGTTGGCCCTGCTGCAGGCAGAGGGAGCTAAAATAGAGGAGGAAACAGAGGTAAGAATGTGACTGCTCTCTCTATGGATGACTTCATCTCTCACCGCTGCCAGTCACTAATTCATATACCTGTCTTTCCGGTTTTTTATGGCCTCTCTTACAGAGCCTCCATTGTTAGAGCGTATGTAGGCAGCAGAATGGCTGACTGACTCGGAAGTTATAATTTCAATCCGTTAATCATCATCTGGGTTTGTTGATGGACCCCAGTTTATGGAAATAGGAGGCCAAAACATTAGAAACACCTCTTATTATAATACACTCCAGTACAATTAGGTGTTCACTATGACCTCAATAATAAACATATAGTAAAATGTTCTGATAGCGTCAACTTACAAATTGAGAAATCATAGCCTTGTGAAAGTAGAATTCATTGCTCAGCATAAACATACAGTTTAAATCTGAAACTGACACAATTTCCAACAGCATTTATTAAGGAAATCAGTTACACGTGGAATTGTCTACTTGAGTATAGTGATTTTTAACCCTGGACTGAAATGAGATTTCAGTTTCACAGTTTTCTGCAGCTGTTCCACTTGAGGGCAGCATAGCACCTGGTACCAGTTCTTCGACTCTGTTTCAGCTTGTGCCACTAGCTCAGGTTGAAACACCTGCGACCTGATGTTACTAAGCACTGTATGACACCAGAGAGCTGGTTTTAAAGGTCAACATAATACAATCCAATAAAAAAACTTGGTTTATTTGATATTTGTTTTAGAAAATAACTAGTACTAAATTTTGCCATCATATCACTTCATTTTAGTTTAAACACACAAGGACTTTGATGTAAAGTGTGATTAAAAATCGATCACTTGCGATCATTGTTTTTGACATTTTACTGAATATTATACATAGATTTAAATGATGAATCTCACTGCAGTTTATCAATGTGATTTAGTTTTTTTTTTATTTATTTATTTTTTACCATGAATGCTATTTCCATCTTCATGACACATGTTGACTCTTAGGTTTATGATAATGAACAGTCAGAAAGGACTGACCTTCCTAAATCTTGTTGCTTCTTTTTCCAGAATATGGCTGATTCATTCCTTGATGGCGACATGACCCTGGATTCATTCGTTGATGCTTATCAGAGCAAGAGGAAGCTAGCCCATTTGCGGAGGGTGAAGATCGAGAAGCTGCAGGAGATGGTGCTGAAGGGGCAGCGGCTCCCCCAGGTGTCTGCCCCCACCTCCAGATCTCAGGACGTGTCAGTAGCAGCCTCCCACCTCGCTGCAGAGGCCACCAACAGCTCTTCCCCTGTCCCACAACCCAGAAGGAAACCTCCACCTCCTCCATCCCAGCCAGCCCCAGTTCTAGATTCAGTTCCAACTACTGCCCTCCAGCCTCCTGTCTTCTACTCACAATCGCCATACCCTCCAGTTCCTCCCAGAACAGGCCAGCCATTTCCCAACATCTCACCTGGCTACCCCAACCACTTCCTATCTCAGTACCCCCCTGCTCTGCCACAGAGGCCTCCACCTCGTATGGCCCCGCAGCCTGGCTTTATCATGCAGTAAATAAAAGGAGCTGTCGGTCTGAGGACTCAGTTGGTGTCGTGGACTTCTCACCACTGAGACTCCTCTGACTATTTTTTAATTAAAAATGTCTCCTGCCTTCCTGGATCACAACGCTAGAAGGCGGATCTGCGTTGGCTGGTCTGGTTACGTTGAGCTGAAGCAGATCTCCGATAATCTCTGTGGGTTTGTGCTTCACCTCTCACTCCCATCAACACTCCCAACAACAAAATACTAACAGGCGTGATTAGATCAGTGTGGAAGAGCCCTACTGCAGACTGTAGTCAAACCAGTGTCAGTCTATGGGTCCCTGAGCTAAGACTTAAAATCTATCAGCACCTTCTGTTTCCAGGCAGTTCCCTCAGCTCTGCTGCCCCAGTAGTTTTGTCTCTCACCTTCCTTCAAACCTGTTCCTCAAGCTTTTAAGGAACATTAACATCATTTAGACAAGGGTTTGATGAACCATTTCCATCTGCAGCATACTAATTTACAGGTATTGTATATGCAAGTAAAGAGAGACCCTAATTACTGTGCAGTTTTAATGAAAATAACATTTCCCAGGCGAAACTGCATCTATGCGGTGATGTTTTGTTTTTGTTTGTTTTTCTTAAATTCACAAGGTACATAGAAATATTTGAATTTCAGCATCTTTTTCTGATGTAGTACTAATTGAATTATGTTAATAATAGCCACAATAGACTGATTAAAGTGTATTTGGAGGCTTTGATGTATCTTTTCTTCAAAATGCGGTGGCTGACTGAGACACTTGCTCTGTCACAGGGCAGAAGTCAGAAAAGAGTTGAAGGAGAGGTTAGTGGCTCAACCATTGTAACAAATGTTCCTAGGCCTTGTCTGCAATGAAGGATTTATGTATAGCCATACAGTACAATTCAGATGTGTTGTTTTCTGTGAGTACGCAGCACTCCTTTACGATGTCTTAACACTTTCCTCCGTTGGGCTTGAAAATTACGTTCTTTGGATCAGAAACAAACAAACTGTTCCGTTTTCTGACAACACAGAGCACCAAAGACTTTCTGCATCACTCCATGTTCAAAGGTCTTTGCTTACAGTCTTTTTAAGTGATTCATTTAGTGAGAGAATCTTCTCTTGTTCCCAACATATGTCTCCTGTGAGTTGTTTCCTCTAAACATGCAAGCCAGATATCTTTAAGAGGAACTTGCCATGCCAACCTGGCTTTGGGAGGTTTTTTTTTTCCCTGGTGCAATTAAAAAAAAAAAACAACACACACTTTTTATCCTCCCAACTGCTGATGCAGTGCACTGATGAAGAGCCACTAGTGCCTACACTTGAAATGACGTTAATCGCGTCCTGCTGACTACTCCCACGATTCTCTATGCTCAACTGTAGAGGTTAGAACCCCAGTCCCACTCCCATCCTCTGTCCAACCCTTCAAAAAGGAAGAAAAAAAGCTGGCCTAGCATTTGGTCTTCTCCTCTGGTGCCGAATTCATGTTCCACCAGACGGATGAAAAAGGCAGTGTCTGACGCTTGGTCTGTCAGGCTGCTCTTTCTAGCTGGAAACCAGAAGGCCAGAACAGAGCAATGCTGAACATGTGCCAGAGAGACGACGGACACCCTGAGGCTGTGTGCCTAGTGGTGCTAGCACTTCCATTCTTCCACTGCATTGAGGTTTGCGTGAGGTGAATTTGGAGATTTTTTTTTTTGGCATGTGGTGTTCTTACTGTGTTTTTTAATTGTAATTGGTAAAATAACAGGGCTCTGAAATGTTTTGTATCATATCTCAGTTATAACATGTCACCACAGGGCAAAGAAGTGAGCCTTAGAGTGGACAGAGCATTTTCTTCTACAAAGTAGAAGCTTAATGCATCAAGGTCTTGGTGAACCAGCATTTCTAACTACTAACAGTGGGCTGTTCTTGTTGTGCATGGCCTTTGCTCTTAGTGTCCAGTCTGAAGATTCTTCTTTAATACTACTTTTTTTTTTTTTTTTTTTTTTTTTTTTTTAGCTCAGTTTTTT
>OMLM01014785.1:9007-20500 GCA_900302695.1 Helostoma temminkii | reverse complement strand
TTTGTCATTTACTCCTATTTTGCAGACTCGATATTTTCTGGGGTAAATTCAATCGACGCACCACATTCATGTATTTTATTGTCATTGTGTTTATCAGGTTGTGGTGTTGAATGCTACTTCTGTAATGTTGCATTCACGTGCTTTTAACAAGGCGGAGTATTTAGTAAGGAATAATGCTTAGGAAGGGACTGATTTATAGTTTCTTCAGTTGGGAAAAGGGAAATGAAAACGTGTTGGGACTCCCGGGTAGCTCTACTTCGAAATAACACATATTATATTTACTCATGGTGAGGCCAGAGGGGAGAAGAGCCGCTGGTAAACCTGTTCGAGGGGTTTGTGTTGTGAACGCAGCTCTAGCCCACGTGTTACGTTTCCATAGTTACGTCACATCGGCTCCACCATGTTGTAGGAAATCCACCGCTGCTCCTCACTCACTGTCAGATTAGAGTTTAATCCGGGGAGGAGGAGGAGGAGGTGGTGGTGGAGGAGGATACTCTGTCAAGACGCTGCCTGCATCTTGGAAGGACACTGTGTTTATGTATACTAAACAAACGCGACTTACCGTGCTACTCTCATTTTCTTCTTCACTCGGCCTGCACATAGAAGATGAAACGCCAGTCTTTTGATGCTGTTTCTGCCTATCCTCCGACTTGCCAATACGTTAAAATGTTAGCTGGCTAACTAGCTGAAAAGGAGTAACTAAATCGGATTAGCTGCGAACCGCAGCCTCCGTTTTGGTAATATCTTGTTTTTGTGTTCATTTTTTATTGTATTTTGTTTTGTTAGTTTGTTTTGCTGTACTTGACAGCTGTTTACCGCACAACAAACGCTCGCCTCTGGTCGTTTTTGTCTCTTCAGTTGTGTCAACATTGTTACTTTGTGCTTTAATTATTATTCGTTAGCATTGATGTTGCTGCAGGCTAGCTCGGTTATTAGCTAGTCAGACCACAACACAGCTGAAGCTTTCTTTGCTAGCCAATCTTGACTGTTCGGAGAGAGCAAACTAAATATTAGTGCCTCCGACCCCTTAAACCAAAAGTCAAGACGGAGCCGACGGCCTGGCGGATGTGCTAGCTTGACCTCAGGCTAGCTGGCAAGAGAACTGTACATTAGAGCCTCGAAATTAGCCTCAAGGCGAAGCCAAGATGTCAGGAAAGGATAAAGACAAACAGGAGAAACAGTCCACAACGGAGCGGCTGATAAAAGGTGAGTTTTTCCTCATCGTTCTTCTCAGTGCTTCATCATAAATTCTTGGACTGGTCGCTCAGTCATGAATTGAAAACCACCTGTAGATTTTGGAGTGACTTTGACTAAATCTCTTTCCCTCCTCAAAGCGTGTCGCAAATTGTTGTATGTTATTGTTGCATTGAAAGGTCAGCGGAACCTATTGGCCTTTCTGTGTGTTCTGTAATAGTCCAGTCATTTTACAGGTGATGCTCAGGTATCCCTGGACAACGCTGAAACAGGCTAACTTTCTTATGATAGCCAGTTTTCCACTGAAATATTGAATGCGCTACCATGTAGCAGAAATCAAAGGCGAGTTGCCCTGTGCCACTGTCCAACCTCCCTGACATTTAGATCTTAAATCACAAGACTGTTGATCACTCTTGGGAGCACCAAAGGACTGCTCAAGTTACCGTCAAAGATGGATTCCTTCACACTGAGGTTGCCAAGGCCCACTGGACAGACAAGACACCATTTGTTGTGTCTGCCCAAGGCAGGACAGCCAAAGCCAAGTCAGAGGTATCTCCCGAGAAAGTGAACCCAACCCCACCCCTGCCATCACCATCACCACCACCTCCTCCTCCTTCTCTTTCTCCACTGCTGCTGCTTAATACCAGCACAGCTCACATCCCCAGCTGTTTGCAAGGGCACTGGAAGAGTGTCCTGCCAGGGGAGTGGAATGCTGAAGTGTGAGCCAGTAGGGAGAGGGTGAGTTAATTGTGGAAAGAATCTCCCCAGCAATGTTCCCAACATGGTGGAGAGAGAGAGGGAGAGAGAGAGAATAGGAAAATGACAGAAGAAATATAGCCTGGACTAAATACATCTCTGCTCTACAGAGGATCCCCAGGCCAGTATTGGTTTGTGTTCAGAAGTCAGACATTAGTTGCTATCCAGTTTTTAGAAAGTATTTTCAAAGTTAACGCGTGTTGCCAGTGAGGTTTCCAGTGTAACTGGTGGCTGTAAGAGGGCTTAACTGGTAGAGTTAACCTCTACCGCTGCTCTGGTTGTGTAAGTCAACAGTTAAGCTCATTCACTACGTTCGACCCAGTTAGTCAATCATTTGGTCAATACATTTTCTTCCAAGGCTGCGTGTGAATATACAGGTGGATGGTGGCCACCTAATGACGTCACTGTTGCTGTCATTAAAAAGCTTCATGTCAGCTTGGATATAAATTGAATTGGACTGTTGATGTGCGTTAAAACTGACCCTGTTGTGTCTGAAATAAAATCAAAGAGAGGCCAGAGGGGAGTGTGTGCTAGTGCTACCACACCGCAAGACTGACTGACTGACAGAGATGACGAATAAACCCGAGGCCTGGCTGTTTAGCTTGTCAGGGTAGTGCATTCGCTGATAATTAGAGCAATCTGAAGTGGACTTCATGATTCATCCAGCCACAGTCCGGCTCCATTCATCTCTACCCAGCCGCATCTTTGTAATTCAATCCACCTCTATTGTGGTGATTTTGGAACAATAGCAAACATATTCGAGTTGCTGGCTCGCATCACTGTCCAAAAACATTATCCTCGGGCGGGCAGGATGATAGATAGTAGTGCCTTTTGTTTCTTGAGTCGTTTGTTGTCATGCCAGACAGCGTGGGTGTTGATGCAAGTGCAGCAGTGTGCCCACCGTGTGTCTGCGGTTCGAGTTCATCAAACATTAATGCTAATTAGGCCAGGCAGTCACAGGGCGGTGGCAGCTTATTATTTTTAACAAAACATTTTTCTTCATTGGGTTATGTCTCAGAGAAAAGAGTGGCTTACTTCATCTTGTCTGCACTGCTGCTATGTGTTTTTGTTTTTTTCACCACACAGTGCAGCCTGTGTGGACTGCACTTTACTGGCAGCCAGAGGTTCACTTGTATCTGTGTTTGAACAGACGGTTGCAGCCTTGATTATACGGGCA
Organism: Helostoma temminkii; assembly: GCA_900302695.1. Lineage (NCBI taxonomy): Eukaryota > Metazoa > Chordata > Actinopteri > Anabantiformes > Helostomatidae > Helostoma > Helostoma temminkii. The sequence continues at coordinate 17,373 of OMLM01014785.1, read as the reverse complement.
AACCAAGCCAGAATTTGTTATTGTTGTTATTTTTATTATTGAGGGGCAGGGGGATCATCCCTGTTGGGTTGGATGGAGCGTTCAGTTCTTTGGCATTGAAACCAGCTATTATTGTCACAGTGAGCGTAGATAATTACCACCAGGCTCCAGGCAAATACTCGTACGTTTAGTCAGCATGGTTTTCTCTTGAAATGTTTCATGGTCTGGTTGTCTCATGCCCACGATGTATCTTATTCTGTGTCATAGTGTTTTAAAAATTTTTTCTTAGAGCCTGCTTTGTTCGCACTGGAGCTTTCCCTTAGTGTGACAAGGCTTTTAAGTAAACAGCCCCTGAATCTGGAAGCCCTTGCTAATAGAGGCTTTACCTAATCTGTTCTTAAGGCTCGTACCTCAGCTTACAGCTCCCTTCGCGGCTGTGCCTCGCAGGCCTGGGAGCACTTTGTATTTTATTTATACCGCACTGGTCGGCGCATGACAGCTTGTTCTCAGCGCAGGGTAGCCAAGTTGGAACCGTGCTCTAGCTAACATCAGTTACTTGCATCTTCTGAGTCCAACACCAGCTGCACTTCCATATTCACAGCCTTTGCTTTATTGTTCTGTCAGTAAATAAGCGATGCCACTATTTCTTTAAAACACCTTGCTTATGATGTCTTTATTATGTTCCTCTAGTCCAGAACTACAGTATATACAGTCCTGAGTGAGGAATGCCTTAGGCCAGCTCGGCACTCAAACACTGCCTCACTGATTATCAAACACATCCACATTAAAACAGGTAGGTTTTACAACATCCTTAGAATTTGTCTCTCTCTCTCTCTCGCACTCTCTTTCGCTCTCTCTCACAAACAAACAAACAAACAAACAAACAAACAAGCACCGCTGCTCTCCACCAGCCGATGCAGGCATTTGTGTCACATTTGATGGCACAGGGTATCCTGGGCACTGACCTGTGCATTGATTTGGATCATATCAGGATGAAACTGTCAGTGTCTTTATCCTGGCAATATTCTGTGTGGCTCACTGCGCCGTTCACATGTTGACATTTTCATTAATTATTTTTACACTGCCTAGCTGACTAGCTGAAGTTAATTGGGTGTATAATTTATGTTTTTTGTCTCTGGCCTGGCCAGGCATACCACCTGGAAGTGAGAGTGTTTGCGTCACATTCTACTGTAGTTGTTTTGATTGTTTTGAACTGATGTACCCAGTACAGATGTGCACAGTGAAGTTAAATCTGAGACTTTTTAATGGAGGCAGTTATACAACTTTTCATATATTCAGACGTCTTATTCTCAGCCACGAAGCATTGACCTTTTGATGACGGTAAAAGGATTGTGTAGGTGGTGTGGAACAGATTACTGAGGCATGGTGGGTCAAGCGAGGTGCGGGGCTTGCACATCTCTTGCGTGGCATTATCATCTAGGTGTGCGCGTCCATCCTCCTATGCCCGAAAAGCTTGAGGCAAATGTCACCTCTTTGCTGCTCCACGTTTCTTTCTCTTACTGGTACGAAATTCAAATAGTGTCTTGCAGAGACACAGATCGATCGCATCATCTCAAGTATGTTCATGTTCAGTTTGAACATGCACATTAATGACTGGAAAGCTGGCTCTATTAAAAAAAACAAAAATGTGTTTACAAATGGTTAGAGGAAACTGCCAGTGCTAAAAATGCACACACAAAAACATTACATTATTTTTTGCCTTATCCTGGATTAGGATCAGGCTTTGGGGAAGTAAACAGGAAGTATTATATTGCCAACTTACTGTTGACCCTATTTTTTTAGCCTATACACACATAATGAGCTACTTACATTTGTTTGTCTGTTTAGAATCAAGTAGTCAGGAAGAATTTTAACACGTATTGTGGTTCACATTTCATGTCGCTCCCTACACGCTGTTCTGTGCCTCAGAGCGACCTCACAGATGTTAAAACCCCTGCACCAACCCGTTTATATTAACAGACCATGTTGCTTTTTCCCAGCTGTGCCATACCCTCCGCAACATAAGCTGACCATGAAAGAGCTGTTTGAAGATGGCAAGCCCAACGCCGAGCTGCTCCGCAACCACCTCGTCAAGGAAGGCAGGGTTGAAGAGGATGTGGCTCTAAAGATTATCAACGACGGGGCCAACATCCTCCGCCAAGAGAAGTGCATGTTGGAAGTGGAGGCGCCTATAACAGGTAGGCGAGCAGATGTCCACTGAGAGACCAGGAGGGACCCTGTCATATATTGTCATAAACTGGGCGCATCTAGACATCTCATTGTTTTCAAGTCAAATGCTCTGAAAAAATGGCCACCCGCCTCCGCTATGTCTTTAAGCAAAAAAAAAGTGTGTCCACACACTTTGTGAGATCTCCCATGCAAGATGCTCCAGCAAACAATCCTCCACTTCTATCCCCATAAGTAGTTTGAAAGACCGTTGAATGCAGAATTAATTAGTGTTGTGAACAAAGAACAAACACAGCATCAACTGAGGCATTATTCCATTGCGGCATTGTTTCTGTATGCCAGCAGCTGGCGGATGCCCACGTCTGCGCCACATCCGAGGGCCACGCAGGCTGTCAGTCATCTCAGCACTTTAAAAAAAAAAAAAAAAAAACTTTCTGTCTTAGTTGTCTGCTGCATGGCCTCAGTCCCGCATGCTCAATCCAAACACGAAGATATTGTAGTTTATTACATTTAGCTTAAATACAGGAACCTGATACGAGATGATGTGAGGGTGCTACTTTGTCTGCAGTGTCATATTTGTTATTTCTGTATGTTGAATAACATCAGATGAACTGAATCAGAACTACCCCCTCTGTTTGCTCTATTTGCTGTGCAAATTTTTTAGATTTTCTTTTTAAAAAACAAAACTATTTTGTCTGTATGTAATGGATGTGTAGTCTGGCTAATCATTACAATACCATGTGATTTGTTGTTATTGTTATATGAAGAATTAACAACAGCCAGTATGTTTGTTTGTTTTTTTTACAGTATGTGGTGATGTCCATGGACAATTCTTTGACCTTATGAAGCTGTTTGAAGTAGGAGGATCACCCAGTAACACACGGTATCTCTTCCTCGGTGACTATGTTGATCGAGGATACTTCAGTATTGAGGTGAGTTTGTGACTCATCACATTATTATTATTGTTTTGTTAAAGAGGAAATAACTAATTTCAGATGATTTTCTTTAAACCAAAACAAAGAAAACTGCCATAACTTCGCTCCTTGCCCCTTCCGTCCTGTTTCTGCAACTACGTCATTCACCACGTGCTGCACCACAGCCAGTCTCCTGGCTGCTATTAGCTGTTAGCTGAAAAGTTAAACAGTCTCTTTGTACAGCAGGACTGCAGCGGCGTATGTACACAGGAACTTCTGTAGACATTACCCAAGTGAGCTGTGTGCAAGATACAAAGGAAAATTCAATACATATGGTGGAGGTACCAGACAAATATGAAGTGGACAGCTGAGACACAACATGTCTAGTTGCATTTGCCCCTACTTTCTTCGAAAATGTCTAAAATATTAGTTACATAAAAGTACATATATAGGTATATCAAATAAACTCTCAGTATTGTACTTTTCGTTGTAGTGGTGTACCAAGACCAAAACCGTTATGATTATGATTATGATTTTGTGTTGCTGTTGAGTAGAGATAAATCTATTTTGAAACCATGAAACAGAAATGCACAAAGTCCACAACAAACACAAGCCCACTGCCAGTGGTACATCACCTCCCACATATCCACCTCACAACTGCAAATTTGATATAATATCCCAGGAAAACCAATGTGTCACTTGCTCCGTCTACAGGCTTTATGTTATGAAAAAAAAAAAATGTCTACATAGAAGACATAGCCCAAGCTGTCTGTCAGTCTCAGCTGGTGAGGTGTTCAGGGACAGTGCGGAGTGTAGCCATCTATGTTTTCAAAAACGAATGATCTTCATGATTGATGAGTCCAATTGTGTTATTGAAACTACTTGTGATTAAAAATAAAGCCTCTGCAACAAAAAATAAAAACCAGCTGGACCCTGTTTCAAAAATGGAGGTCTAACCCGAACTGTGGATTTGGGGAATCCTTACTACCCTAACACTGAGTAATATGATATATTTCATCGTATTATTACAAAATTGTTCAGACTTGGTGCGTGATGTGGCGGTGTGTGAAACCCTTTTTGTCTTGAGCTCCAACTGTACTCTTGTCATACAGTCTCATCATAATGTAAACTGACCTATCGTCAGTGTGTGGGCTTCTGACAGTGTACAGTACAGTGCATGTGAACTAAACCCAGTGGGGAAAATGAGTCGATTTGATGAAGACATACTAGATGGTGGTGTTTTATATTGATCCTTAGGATCCTTGACGCGGTGATCCACGAGCAGAATAGCTACTCAGATTTCAGCCCTGTGCAGTTTTAAAGATCTTGCTTCACTGCTCTTTGACCAAATGTGTTTTGCACTCTGGAATTCTATTTGAATGACTGCTGCAAAGGGCACAGTTCATACTCGCTGATTGGGACAGTTAAAAATAAGACAGTGGATGGGAACAGAGAGCTGCAGTTATAGAGAAACCTCAGTGCCAGGATCTAGGCTAGATGTCATGAAATTATCTTGGTATCGATCTACAGCATTTGCTTCAAAACGTTTATTCTGACCAATCTGAGAATTTCATGACGTTTTGCAGCCTTTCATTTATTATAATGTGATAAAGACTGATACCTGAAGCCCTGTGCAGAGCATGGTGAAGCATAGCAGATGGTAGAAGAGTAGAGCTGAGCTGAGCTGAAACAAATTTGGGGTGTGGCGTTAGAAAAACACAAGCTCACCACACTTCTGAAACTTATCCTACATCTCTGTGGTCGTAGCTTCGCTGGCCACTACCAGCATAACACATTGAATATCTGACTGACTATGAGTGATTAAAGATGATATTTTATTGGTGCTGCATCATTTTTTCCCCTCACTGTTTTAAAACTGACTATTGTGAGTCATTGTAACATCAAGAAATTTCAAAATGAACCTTGTCACAGAGAAGCAGAGAAGGGTATTTTATAAGATGTGTGGAGCCAGCTCTATGTAAAAGTCAGCAAGACAGAATGGTCACATTCTGACCACACTGTGGGGGAATTTCGACTGGGAAGTAGAGTGAGGTCGCTGATCACATCTCTACTTAAGAAATAGTCCAGCTTGTCACTCTAGTGCTTCTCCACCCACTGCAGCTGAAGCACAGATGTGATCACAAAGGAATGTATAACCTGCTGTCAACAGTGTCAGATTTAATATGGAACAGCTAATTAATTTACTGCATATTTAATTGCAGTCAAGCACTTACTTCAATATAAAAAACCCAAAGCAGTCAGAAGAGGTGTAGCGTTTAGCCTTGAAGTGACTATCTGGTTATTTTTTTCGGGAGGAGTGAAGTAGTGATAGCAAATTTAGTGATAGCTATAGGATCACAATACCCAGTTGAAGAGAAAATATATGATTATCCTTTAACTAATAGCATTTTCCCAGCTTTAACCGAGGTGAGTGAGCTCAGTTGAGCTGAGGCGATACCGAAACCATCACATGTAAAGACTGCAGACTACTGTTTGGTCAGAGAGAAGCGTCATTACCACAACCACACTTGCCTCTTTGTCTGAATTCTGAAGTGTTTTCCAAACTCTCCAGATTTTCCTCACCACTCTTCATCTTGGTACTTTCAGGCTCTTGTGAAACAGAATTTGTTTCCTTGCTGTGACAAAAAGCCACATACTGAGAAACAAGAACATCATTCCTTAAGTGTCCATTATTCTTCCTGCGTGTGCCTCCTACGTGTCGTACCTTTTCTCTGTCCATTAGTCCTAAATTAGTTCAAACTAAAATATGACGGTGTCCTCATCTTGTGTGTGTATACCATCAGTTTCACTGCACATTCATGACATGACAACCAGCTACACAGAGGACATACTATAGTCCAGTTGAGTCCAATTGACCTGGTAAAAGATGTCTTGACTGGTTGAAAAACAAATAAATAAATAAATAAATAAATAAATATATCACACACTGCTTTTTTATCATCTGAAAAATAACAGCAGATTAGTCAACAATAATCATTGTTCACATACTGATAAAAATCTACATATCACAACGAGCAGCTTTGTCTATTTTGCTGATGTAACGTCACCACCAATAAGAACAAAGAGCCTAAAAGCCTGTCTGCTTTCACTAGCAGGGCTAAAAATTCTCTGCATTTTAAAGGGAGTCACTTCCCTTCAGTAGCACATAAGACAGATAGAGGAAAATGGATATCTGGATGTGGTTACCAAGGTAACACAAAGAGTCAATGTAGCCTCTTGAAGTAGTTTATTACCTTTGCGTGCCAGCAATTTGCCAGAGTCTAAATTCAGAGTGTGTGTGTCCTTGTCCATGCATAGCCCCTATACAAAAAGTGCATGTTCATGCTTCTACATTTATACATGTATATGTGTGTGTGTGTCTGGGCTTAAGGTGAAAGTAGCCAGTGCTCATGTCTGCCTCACAAAGCACGGTGCCATTCTCCTTTGTCTGCCTCCAACTCCAGGCTCGAGTGTAGAAAGAGAGCAGAGGGCTCTCATTAAAACCCCTGTCAGCTTCCAAGCTCTTCAAGCCATGTCCCTTTTTCCACCTCCACATATGACAGATCAAGTCACAGCCACACATTTACCTACAGTTCACCATTCCTCAACAATTGAGGCGAACAAGACAAGGTAGCCCTGCCCCCCTGCTACTCCTTTTAGATTATATTGCCAGTTTTGTCGATCTGCCGGCACTAGTAACGTTGTTGTTTAGAAACATCTTGTTCCAGCAGCTTAATGGCAGTGCATGTTAAGAGTGGGCTGAGAATGGCAAGTGGCAGCTATTGAGCACTGAAGAGAAAGCAAGTTCATTTGGATTGTAAATGCTGGTCTGCCTTTCATAGTGTGTTTTTAATTGCAGCCGCTAATATGTCCAGAAGGAAATATTCCATTGCTTCTTATATGAGATGAGTTTGCAAAGGGAAAAAAAACTTGCTGCTCTTCAGCCGTCTAATGGCTGGAGTGTGAGTGGGTTTCCATGTGACAGGAATTCATTTGGTTTCATTTTCTTAAAATGTCCTGTAGGCTGTTACTGCCACATGAAGCATGACTGGCATCAAGGTCACTTTCTGACTGAATAATAAAGACAAATAAGCAGAGACGAGTGTGTAGGAGTACAGTATGGCTTTCTTAAATTTGAAAATATTCATGGAACTGTAATAATCTGCAACTGACAGCTGAAAAGTGTAGAAAGATATTTTGTTTTGCTGCTTATGATCAGGTATGGTCAAATTCCCCGTAAATCCCATAATGCTATGATTTCATATAAGTGGGAAACATGTCATCACCCATCTGAATGCTGAAAATAATAACCACCAGCACACGTCTTTTCACACGTCTGTCCTCTTCCCCACATTTTCTCTCTCGCTCTTCTTCCCAGTGTGTTCTCTACCTCTGGTCGCTCAAGATCAACCACCCCACCACACTCTTCCTCCTGCGTGGGAACCACGAGTGCCGGCACCTCACAGAGTACTTCACCTTCAAACAGGAATGTAAGTGCAGCACCTTCCTCAGCCACATGAAGGCAAGTGCTAATGTGCTCCTACACTGCATGCATCACTTCAGAGTGGCCTGTATCAATCAGTCAGACTTCAGACAATAAGAAGTAGACATAGTACTCAGAGTTTAAGTGGAGGTTTGATTTCACAGTCACTTTTGTTGGTTAGTTGGTGATAATCTTTCTTTCACAGATTCAATTTGTGATGGAGGAACATAAGCAGAGTTTAATGCCAGAGAAGAGGAGTAGTAATGATAATGTGATAGTCATAGCGTTACGTCTGTACGTGTGGGTGCGCTACACCTGATAAATAAGGTCTCCAGTCAGGCTTATACCAGAACATTTTATTATTCACACTGGCTTGTTTTCCAATGTATTGGAGTATTGTAGTATTGTAGAAGTACAGGAGTACCAGATTTCTGGTATCTTGACATCGCTCCAAATGACCCAAGTGTCTGGAAGTCCTCTCATGAAATGTGGCAGTTTACCAACATTACACACTCTAAGGGATGAAGCCTTTTCGTTTATGTCACAGACGGGGAACCGCTGGAGCATGGAGAGCAGCCAGGCATGTTGTGGATGCTTTTCAGACACTGATTTTAATCCATGACAGTTGGGTGTGAAACCTGTGTCTGTGCGCGCGTGCACGAAGCAGGTGTAGAGTCATTATTATGCAAACTCAGAAATAAAGATACACTGGCAGACAGCAAAGACACCCTTGCCAGCTGCAAATAGATTTCACCCACTACTCTCTAACACCCACCCACCCACATACCACCTCAGACAAATTC
>OMLM01014784.1:0-11016 GCA_900302695.1 Helostoma temminkii | reverse complement strand
GTGTTTATAAGTTAGCTGGTTGAAGGAAAGACTCAAACATGAAGACAAACATAAGATTTCAGAGGGTGTGTCTTTACCAAATGAAATGAGTCATTTATTTCAGAGAGCACAAGCTTGGAGCAAGTAAACAGCTCAATATGAAACACGGTAGTTCTTGGCACCGAGATTGTGAGCGTCACTGGTACATCCTCTATTGTAGCCTGTCCTTGCACTGCAGTGCACAGCGTGTCACTAGATTCCAACCTGACACAGGACAGGAAATACCCTCAGGAAAATTCCAGTTTGCCTGTGCAGAGCTGTACTTCACACCACAAGCTTGTACTAAAAGCTCTTGATACTGAGTGCAAAAGAAAGAATTTTCATTTCTTCATATAAGGACACAGTGAAAAGCTGGTCATCATAAACAGGAGAGAGATGCAATATTTATAATTTTAAAGTCTCACATAAGGGTTGTCATCATGAAAAATAGTTGTAGGTACTGGTGAAGTGGGTATGAAAGTCAGATCAGTTTTAGCAAGCTGCAGTAATAGACCTAGTTCTGCCTAACGCAGTGTGCGATGGTGTGGAGGCATGGGCTGTTCCAAAGCTATTCCACCATCCAACAAGCAGTTCTAATGGTGAACACTGCCCCATAAACATCCTCAGGCTGACACATATGTGTATTTTAATTTCTGCTTATTATTTGTCCCAAGATATTCCTCTTCATTCTCTGTAGGTTCATCGCTACAAGCAATTTCTACAGTACAAGAGGCCATGTAACCAACTGCTTTGCTACTGCTGTCAGGTTAATTATCAAAGCATTTGTAAGCCTTTAAATACATCATAAAATACATAGTTTTATGGCTGTACAGTACACATGATTCTGTCACAACAAATGGGGAACAAGTAGCCATAAAAAACAAACAAAAAATATACATCAAGTCAAATAATCTTAAAGTGAAATAAAACTCGTGGTCATGGAATCACCTCTCTGATGCTGACAGGAGTGTTGAGGAGCAGGCTGGCTGTAGAGTTGGACAGGGAAAGGTTTTTGACCAGAAACTGCTGGAAAACGGACTGGTTCTTTAACACACTGGCCAGCGTGAAGCCTGCATCAAATTACGCGCACACACACACACACACACACACACACACACACACACACACACACACACACACACACAAAATATAGAAATTGACATCATCTTTTTGTTTGTGAATGCATGTTTTATTCACTGAAACAAGAACTTTGATCAGCTTGGAAACAATTGTAAAGCAGTTGGACAGTGCTGTTTTATGAAAAGTGCCAGGCAGATAATTCCTAGTAAGCCACCAACATCCCTTCTTTAGCAGGGACTAACAACTGGCAATGGGTATAGAAACAAAGTGTGATGGAACACATAACCAACTGTGTGTATGTATAATCTATAAAATAGGCTATGTTGTTGTGGCCACAGAATTTTGCTGATCTGCTGAGTGTAGAGCTAATGGATGGCAACATGAAGAGTTGCCCCTACTACCAACCAGTAGGGGTTGGTTATACCAAGGTAAATGGTTGAGGTGACAACCAAGCAGATAATTGAGGACCTAAGATAAGGGATGGTATCTGAGGAGAGAGGTAGAGCTATCTGTGTATTTCAGTGAGTGCAGGGCTGGCTGACTGACTGATGTCCTGCCTGCTTACGAGGCTGAAACTGAAGTTGGCAATGTGCCAGCAGGGACAGCTGACGGCTGGGGAGCAGGGGTGTCTACAATCATAGTCACCCACTGCAGAGCATGTGTAATGCTCAGGGGAAGGGCCAGAGGCAAGGGGGGGTCTAGCTAAGTCAGGTGTTAAAGAAACAAACCTAATACCTGACCAAGGCAGCTCTAACATAAAGGAGATAAAAACTTCTGGACACTCAAAGCATCTCCATGACCATAGTAGCAAACAAACATGGCATCTGTGAAGGAATGTGTACTACTGTTAACCACTGCATGCTACTTACTGCACAGACAGAAGAAAAGCTATCTCAATGAAGAGCATGAAATACATCACAGATAAGACGATGTACTTGGAGAACTTTGTTGAACTGGTGTTTTTTTCATTCTCTAGTGCTGTAGTAATGTGTGAAACAGACATTGCTAGAATCAGGCCAAAATTTAAAGTTAAATGAGATTCAGTTTTGCCCTGATTGCAATGTCTGTTTCACACATTATTACATCAACTGGGAGCTAATTGACTGAGACGCTGGCTGGTTGATAGCATGTCCAATGCTAGATGGCAGCAAGCAAATGTGATGTGGCCAAAGCCTTCACTTGTCCCTACTCTGGCTGGTATAACAATAGCTTTGATGGCAGGAAAGTGGTTGCTGGCTCTATTCTAATCTGGCCAGATTATATTATCAAGGGTGTGTAACAAGACAGAACCAAAAATCAAAAAACAGGCAGTCCACAGTGAACATAAAGAACATGGTAATTTGGCAGATTGCAAGTGTAAATGGGCTGGTATCTGTCATAATATTACAAAGAGATGCAGATGCAAATGCCTAGCACAGCCGGGACTAATGTGTGTCCCCAGTGAACATACTCAATGTACTCTTTGAAGTACATCTACAGACAATTAGGCTTTGCCCACAAGGTGGTAATGCCTGGCTCAGTCAGCATGTTAGTGAAAACTCAAAAGACAGGCAAAATAAATATACACTGCTATCCAGTCAGCAACATGCCCAATATAGCCACTAAAACAACTGTCAAATGACTTTATCAAATGACACATTCTTGTGAATGGATGACTTGGTGACAATCCCTATACTAGGAAGGAACTGGGTAATAAGAAACAGGTGAGTGTGCAGCAGGGATAAGAGTCCTGGGAGTTGATGTGGCTGCAAATTAAAACAGCAAAAACAACAAGTATATATTTGTCTTACTAGTATTTTCAATATGTCAGTGTGTATGTAATACAATGCGCAATGTTTTTTTCTGCAATACTGTGACTGTGAATTACTGGTGAAACTCACTTTGAAACTTTGTTGACATAAAAACACTGATGTTATTGAGGTTACTGATGGAAAAAAGACGTTCTGCATTCAGTACTTTGCATATATAGAGGATGATACTGGATGAGTTTTGAAATGATTGGTCAGTGAAGTGACATTCTGTATCAGAAGTACATCACATCTGATGGGCGGATGTCTTAACAATCCTGACTCTGTTAAATTGCCTATTGTCAGCATGTAAAAACTAATATTGGTTATGATTGACTGGTGTCAGAACACACAGAGCATCACAGGTTGGTCCCAAAGGTTCTGCTCAGTGAATCAGTGCAGAACCGAAGAAGCCTAGAAGCAACATCATTATTTTTTGTCACATTTACTTCTGTAATGATAATAAATGGCTCATTATATACACTGGCCTTGCAGTCAGCTCTTATATGAATCAGAAAAGGATTATGGTAAACAACTGTGCATTTATTTGCTAACATAAAATTGGAATCTAAAATAACTTACTTACTGTACATTTTTGGTATCAGTAATCTCATTCATGTCAGCTCCTCTTTGACCTACTTTGCCTACTTTTGCTGAGATGTTTAGGAGAAAAACAGTGGAGAGTTCTTTACATCTCATGGAAAAAAATGGTTGCTCTAACTTAACTTCAGTTACACCGGGCTGCTGCTAAAATTTGAAAAAAACTGAAGAATTAGAAACTTGGATCTCAAGGCTGGTTTAGACCAAAGACGTCCAAATGTGTTACTCAAAAGATTAAACGTTTTATGCCTGAACAAACACTTGTGCATGACTTCACTGATAGAGAGCAGAAACGTGAAAGAGAAAGTCATCACTCTACTACAGTACATTAGATAAAATATAGCTGTAGGTCAGACCTTGGCTACTGACGTTGTAGTCTGGTGGTAAAGGGGCAGAACTGAGACTCTCCAGGTGCTGCTGCAGGGTCTCCAGCTCTTGGCCCAAACCAGGTCGGTCGGATGTGAAGAGTCGGTTCTGTTCAACCACTTCACTGATTCGCTCCAGCAGCTGGGTCACACTAGGAGAGGCAGTTTCAGACGTTAACACGTTTTTAGCTGTGCTAAAAGTTTTCTCCTAGCAACAGTATTTCATTTAGAAATACCTCTGCATCAGGATGCACACATGACATGACATGTCAAGCTGGGAGGAAAAGAGGGGAGAAAAGTGGAAAGAAACAGGTCAAACTGTGAGAAGGTGACTGTAATGATGGGTGAAAGAAAGAAGATAGGGTGGGCAGAGGGTTGGAAAAGTGTCAGGAGAAAAATAAATCAGAGCAGTATTTATTGTAAATGTGTCAGTATTCCTCCTAGGAAGCATGATGAAAATATAACCAAGGCAATACATGGATATCCGAGCAACTGTGGAAAGACAATAGGACAGCTTCAGGTTAACAACAGCATTTAAACATGGTATTAACCTGCAGTTCTTTGTAAAGTATTTGTTGTATGACAAGAGACAATGTGTTTTTAATGGTCTGTTGTTGCCCTTTTGTGGCTTACTGTATTGTTCTGAGGCTACTACTCATGTACACTGTAACAGTGTTTCAGGTTTCAGATCAGATCTGTCAAATCACATTTGCTTATATTTACAAAAAAGTCCAAACTTTTCTGGAAATTAGGTTTGTAGTTGTTGTTTTTAATTACTGCAGAAGACTATGCACATGCCATTTGTAGCCATTTTTATTTCTGGTGTTTTGCATAAGTTAGTGTGTTCTGTTTTCTTATTTTTTATGATGAGTTGACTGCTGTCCGTTTGCACAAGTTGTGATGGCAACAAACTTTGTTTTGCAAAAGAAAAATACTTTGTGAAAAACCTTTTCTTTCATAAACATTCCTATCATTAGGAGAAAGTTTGGAGATTGTGCTATTTACAGACTGTTGTCTCTAAAGCTTTTATTTTCTTACTGATGAATTTCATTTGCGATTCTTTTACAGTTAGTTGAGCAGCTGCTTGATTGTTATTCTAGAACTTTTTTCAGGACTAGTTCTGTTACATGGCAGTGTTTTCTTGCCAATCCTAAGTATGTCTGAACATAGTCTGATCTTAGTGTTATCACAGAAGTAATGGAAAAAAACAGAAACATTTCAGTCTTGACAAACAACTGCTGAAAAACACAAGACATCATCTACTCACGTTGAGTTCTTGTACTGCAGGAAACCAAATTCGTCCCTTTGTCCATCTGGGCACAGCGACTGCATGATGGGAATGATGCCAGCTGAGGTGAGCGGGGCTGCGCTGTAAAAGGCTGGACATGAGGAAAGGACAGCAGGAGGAAGGAGGGACAAGAAAGAGAAGACAAACCCACAGACGAAAGAAGAAAATGTGGCAGAGGTAGGCAAGAGGATGGTGAGGGAGAGTATACAGACGTAGAAAAGGAGGGAGGCAAGGAGCAACAGGTAGGGAGGGTGTCATGAAACAAAAAAAAACAACAATGAAAATGAAACAGCAGAGATTTTGTGTTAGAAAATTCAGAAGGAAGGCAGATGTCAGCCACATCACTTGGAAGAAAGCATAGCAGCTGATGGCCAGAGAGGCTCTCACATGTCAATGCTGCATACATAATGTCGTAATGGAGAAATTTCAGATCTTGTTAATTTACTAAAGCTCAAAACCTTTGCAGAAATTTAGTAAGGGGACCTTTAAGAATTATTTATCACTCATCTATGTGTCTTCAGTTATTGTAAAAAAAGTTATTGGCCAAGCTGTCTTCTGAAACTGTTCTGAAATCAAGATCGAACAAGACATGAGGCTGTGGATGTGTCACTTCCTGGAAGATGGTACCACAGCTGCGTTCAGGGACAGTAAATCAGTGGATTTAAAGTATCATTGCACCATCACTACATTACAAAATGTGCAGTTCTTCTTTGAGTAAAATAAACAGACATACACTTAGAAGTGTATTACTTTTTATACACCTGGCTCTTTTTGAGACGCAGATGAAAAACTCTCACACCATCCATTTAACTTTGTTTTTAACAACCTCCAAAAATCCACAGGAATATGCAGACGAGAACAATGTAGCAAGTTTAAGAGCTTGATTAACTCTCAGGAGGAATTAAACTCCCCCATCTGCATAATTCTAATTCAATGCAGTACATCTTTGTTTATGGCTTTGCAGACTTTGGTGGTAGGTGGTTAAAAGTGTTTTAAATATTTTTAGCATCCTTATTAATGCTTCCAATATATTGAAGTTATTAAAGTTGAGTTAATAAATGAAAAGAATGGCTCATGAATGTACTGCCAGAATAGAAACTAAAGCTGAGGAGCCAGCATTTGCACTCCCACTGTTAAAGCCCACAAGGACTGATCTGACTATTAAAGAGACCCACCATCTTTCATCAAATCCAGATCCAAATCCAAATCCAGATTTGTTTTATCTGGGTTTAGGCTTCATACCCATTACTTCAAAAACTGAGTAATACCAGTGTGGGTTACTGGCAATTATCAAGTGATGATTCAGTGTTACACAATCAAAATGTGCATTTGTATAAAAGAAGCTGGTCTGTAAGATACTGAAACATGATAAATTAGGTGTATGTTCACTGACACATGTCCTCTCTGACCATCAAGCTGAAAATAAATGTAATAAAGACAGGGTGTTAAACACACGTCAGAATTCATCATTAAATGGAGTATGAATTGTAGAGAGTCAGCTTCAAGTAAACAAACTGCTGTAGGGAACGGTGACAATTACATGAAATGGAGAGTTATTTTCACAGACTCAGTCAAACAGACAAAGTGTCCAACTGACACTGTGCCAACAAATGGTCCAAACTGCAGCAGGTCTCTTAATAATAGCATAGAGATGTCTCTATTGTTCAGGGTATTTTATGTCGCGGAAGAGAAGCCCACTGTTAAAAGCTTTAGTAAATGCTAAAAACACTGTGATGATCCTCAGCAGCATCATATTCTGATGTGTTAGCTATACTGTGAGGCTGTTTGTTTAAAAAATGACAGTAAATCATATTATTCCACATTCAGTATGTGTGTGTGTTTCTCTCAGTCCAAGAGGCAGTATTTTTTCTCTTTTGGACAGAATAAAACTGTTCAGCCTGAACGTTATAACAAAAACATCAACTTCAGCGAGCACATACATCTCATACTAGATAAAGTATGTCAGGACTGAAAGGAACACACACTCATCTACGTACACACACACACACACACACACAGACACAGTAGAAACCCAGGTATTTCAGTCAGTCAGTGGCTCTTAAGACTTGAATTACATATGAATCATATTACATACGTATGTATATATGTACATATGTTTTGGTGGACAAAGGTGAGGTGACTGACACCTTATGTCCCATTCTGATCAACGCTATATCTCAGAAACACCTTGAGGGAATTTCATCACATCTGGAACTAAGGTCCACCTGCATAAATTTATTTATAAAGAAGAGTCCGTACAGACGTGCATACAAACTGCACTGGTTGGTCAAGTCATACAAGTACAATGGTGTCTTATTAATCACATTCTGTATTATACAAACTTATTTAAAAATATGCAAGACTCTAATCATTTTTAATAATTTTTCAATAATTTGTGTTTCTTCTTATGTTACATTTGTCTACACTGGCTGCTGAGGGACTGAAATGTTTAGGTTCTCAGTGGTGATCTTCCACTGTATATAGACAAACACACACAAACAAAGAGAAACACAACACATAAACCCAAAAACCCAAAACAGAATTAGCACATGTGGTTAAATTATCCACAAGATTAAAATGATTGCATGAATGGATCACGTTTTCCAGAATCAGGTGTCAGGATAAAATGAATGTGATGATGACACTTACAAACTGGTCCATCCGACATGTTGAAACATGCATCATGCACGGAAAAGAAAGAAACCCAGTTGGAAGAGAAACATAGAAAAAACAGAAACAAAAACAAAAACAGAGCTAAAGTAAAAGAACAAATAAAATGGGTGTTTGCTACAGGCTCCATTAAGTACAATGGGAATTAACTAAAACATGAAGCGAAATCATCTAAAGACAGTAAAACACAATACTAAATGGTGAACTACAAAACTACACAAAACACAAAAACTACAGCAAGTGGTGGGATGCAGATCATATATATGACTTTGATTTATGACTGGACTCAGCAGTGTTTACTTTGGATATTTAAAACAACAAATGCTGTAAGTTAAGACAGAGAGGACAGAAGACATCGCCCTGTAGTGTGCCTTCTTTTTGTTCTGGTGGAAAAAATGTCACAAGGCAGATTTACATTTAAGGGTTATTGGGTGTGTTCTTTGCATATTCTAATATATCACCAACACAATACAAAATTTAGCTTTTAACATATGAAAAGCTACAGTTCCTGTGAAATAAAACTACAACTCAAAAAAGTTGTAACACTGTAAAATCTACATAAAAACAGAATGCAATGATCTGTAAATCTCATAAACTCACATTTTAGACACAATAGAACATTTAAACTGAGAAAATGTACCGTAGAAAAAGATGAGTCCACAAATTGTCAAACCATTTTAGAATAATGTTCCTCAATGTAAAATTGCAGACTTGCAAAGGCATTGGATGTCTGTGATCTTCAGACCCTCAGACAACACTGCATTTAAAACAGGCAGATTCTCTGATGGACCACACTGCGTAGGCTCACTGTCTGTCAACAATTTAGTTAAAGTCATATATAAACATCATCCAGAAAGGCTGCCATCTTGGGCAGTCATGGGCACTGCATCCTCCAGACTAAAAAGGAAAGGGACATTCCAAGACTGAGACAGTATAAGAGCACATAAGTGCATTTTAAGTGCAACGACAGATGTTTAGCTGTAAAGTGCTACAGTTCCAGTTAAACCTGTCTTGTTGTTATTACAGGAATGTCTGAACTCCCTGCACCGACTCGCTGTCAACTCATAGCCTTGTCTCGTCTGTTGAACAGTGACGTCAGAAAATTGACGTACCTATCCTAACACATCAAGTTACATGACACACTGTACTGCTGAAAGAATGGTCTGCATTTCAAACTGGGTTTGCAGTTATTAACGATGTTTCAATGGGACTTTGAATGATGTTTTCTTTTGGAATGCAACTGTTTCCTCCTACAGTTAACTGCAAGACATGCAGGTAACTGGTGATTCTATACTGGCCATTGGTGTAAAAGGGTGTCTGTCTCTGTATGTCAGTCCTGTGATAGACTGACAAACTGTCCAATGACAGCGATGATGATAACGCCCAGTGACAGCTGGGACTGACTCCAACAATCCTGTGACCCTTAACAGGACAAACAGTTTAGGATTGATGGTTTTATCATCATCATGGTACTTATTAACTGATAAGACACACACGCACACACACACACACTTCGGGTTGCATATTTGCTGCCTGTGTGTGTTCACATTATGTGCCACTTGCACTTACGTGATTAAAACTGAGCTTTTTAGAGGATAATCCTGTTTCCTTTTTTAGGATTATGCTTATTTTTTGTGTCATCATTATAATCAATAATGATTATTAAAAAGTAATCACCTCCTCTACTGTAGAAATAAAACACACTCCACTTCACACAACAAAATTAAGTTTGATTAAATCCAAAAAAAGATTAAAAATGGTATTAATGTCAACGAGGACCACGAAAAGACCAGAGCCTGCAGCTCTGTCAGGGATACAGTTAACCCCAATGCAAGTTTTCATTTATTCATTTTTATAAATTTGTATTGATTATTTTATTTGAATTTAATTTAATTTTCATATATTGCATGTAATGTTTATAGTGTATAAACCATAAACTCTTTTTGTTCCTTTGAGCTGTGGCGGAGGGATATCATGTGGTAACGAAAGAGTGAAATTTGTCTTAAATACACTGTAGCTCTGAAAGAACTGGGAAAGTTTCACATGGGTGGACTCTGAAGTCCAGTTTTACACAGAACTAGAGCCATACACAATGATGACCCTTGTTTTTTAAGGTATAATCATAAAATTCTATATGAAAACAGTTTTTTTCATTTTTGTATTAAGGGTTAAAAAAATTGTGAAAATACAATAGAAACATTTAAAACTGCTATGTCAATGTCTGAAAATAATAAATCATTCTTTTCAAACAAATCTTTTTCTTCAAAGATGTATTTCAGACATACAACAGTGTCCTTTCAGAGTTTGAACTTCTCTTTCTGCAATGTTTAAACTTCTCTTCTTGCAATGTTTCAGATCATATTTCTCATGTTTTCACAGGTCATACATCTGAAACACTGAAAAAGTTCACAGATGCTCAGCCAATCACATAGCTTTTAACAGAATAAGCCAATCATCTAACAGGGTTAGCATACATGTGTTCCCATTGGTCATGCTTCCAGCTGTTGTTACAGGATCTAACGTTACGTTTAGGGCACTTTCACAGAGGTTTAACCTTTATTTGTTTTGAATATTCTAAAAGATATGTGATATTTGTGGCCAATTTGTCCTAGCATGTTTGCTCAGTCCAGCTGTTTGCTAATGTTAGATACATAATTACAGCAATCTGGGAATGAAAGACTGTACAAGGTCAAATATAGCTAAACCTGCTGTACTGTAATTATGGGTATAGTAAGAGAGGGTAGAATATCCTGTATATTATAACTGTGCCTACACTTGCTTTATGATATAGATATCTAATATTATTAGGCTGTTGCCGTTAATATTAGTCATTGGGACTAACTGCAACTGAAAAGAAGTGGAAGTTAATGCATTTTTCAGATATTTAAATCTGTGTCAGTCATAATGCAGCTTTATAACAGCATTTTTCATATTCTAAATATATTCATACATTCAAATTCTAGTTTCAGTGTTTCAGTGCCAATTGCATAAATTTTCCCTTATACATTGAAGGGGTTCTTTACATGTAAGGTAAAATGAAGTACCTGGTACCAAAACAGAGTACACTGAAGTGGAGTCAAGTTGATTTGGTAACATGCAGTGGGAAAACACAATTTGTGAGCTATTCCAAATCGAACAAAACAGAAAGGGAACCTTAAGTGAAAGCATTGCTGTTCTTTTTGAGTGATGTCCCCTCACTCACTTACTA
>OMLM01014783.1:0-11378 GCA_900302695.1 Helostoma temminkii | reverse complement strand
TATCAGTTGACCACAGCTGGCTTGAGCACCACAGTGCCTGGGGGAATGACCACCCAGGACAGGGGATCATGAGATCCTCCTGTGGAGAGGTTCAGGATTCCTCCAGTGACCTCATTCTCTGCCTCCTCCCCCCGGCTCTTCCTTCCCTGCTGGCTTTGGACCCTGCGCTCAGGTGTGGCCCCCAGCAAGGGCATCATTGGCAAGCCTAGGGCTGAGGAGGGGAATGCTGGGGAAAGTAGAGGCGACTTAGCCAAGCTCAGTGGGGAGCCATTGAAGGACAAGATGGGCGTGCCTCCCAGACTGCCTGGGGGTGAGTTGGGGCAACCCAGTGTGCTGAGGTCCAGGGGGCGAGGACTGAGGGGGGACAGGGGCAGGGCACCATTCAGGCCTTGCAGAGCATGGCCTCCCAAGAGAGCAGCCGCTGCACCTGGGATGATAATGTGGGCTCCACTCACATAGGACAGCTCTGAATCCTTCCCTCCTCCACTAGCAAGCCCTCCAGTCTGACTCCCCTTAAGCAGGGAGCCCACCCCACCTTGGGTGCCCTGCTCCTGAGCCACAAAGTGACCATGGGCTTTGATGTGCTTGCGAAGAGAGCTGGGGTCTGTGTAGCGCTTCAGGCAGCCCACCATCTTGCAGTAATAGGGCTTGTCCACATAGTGTGTGCGTGTGTGTTTGAAGCGGTCGCTGGAGTTGGAGTAACGCTTATTGCAGCCCTCGTAAGGACAAATGTAGGGCTTTTCACCTGCAGGGAAAAACATGACCCAGATGTTTTGTTCATAGTTCAATAAAAAATATTATAATATAATATATTATAGTATAATATACTAGTCACGATCCTCTACATCAGCCTTCATTTGAAGTAAAGTTAGTCTACTACAATACATTTTAGTTACATTTTTTGGTATTATTTTTTATTATTTGTGCTTTATCATTCACTGGGTGTAGCATCACCACTGACCTGTATGTGAACGGTTGTGTATCTTGAGGTTCTCCAGACGTGAGAAGCTCTTGTTGCAGGTGGGACACCGGTGGGGCTTCTCGTTAGTGTGAGTGCGGATGTGAATGAGCATCTTGTACCTGCAGACAGGTTTATATATCAGCTTGCCATTGAATCCTCTCACTTGTCTATACACTTTCTGCAGCTATATGATTTTCTCACCTGGCATTGAAGCCCCTCCCTTTGCGAGCACAGCCCTCCCAGTGGCAGCAGTACCCAGAATCCTTCTCAGGCTTGACATGGAAGTCATTGACATGGTCAACCAGGTCTTGCAGAGAGTCAAAGAGCAGATGGCACTGGGGGAGGGAAAACATTAAGCATTTTAATATTGCTCTTATTGTAATTTTGCTGCAACAGGATAATAAAATGGTTCCAGTTCAGGACTTACCTTCTTCCAGCGACATGCCAGTTGTTCATCTGCTGACAGCTCAGGAGAGGCTCGTTTATCAGTTGTCTGGCCAATGAACATGGAGGATGGCAGGTGAAGTCCCGCTCCAGCTCCAATTGGCACAAAAAACTGAAAGGCCTGTGAGATGTGAGAATTCTGATAAACAAAAAGAAAAAGAGCAATGAATGCAAATGGGCTTCAGTCTGCTGCGCCATTAAGGAAGCAGCACACACCAGTTCACATGTAGGTCACATTTACTGTAATGTATGCCTGAAAACTATATGCGTGGGTACATACTGCTTGCCTGGACAGCAAATGCATCAGAACAACATGACCAATTTTAAAACCGCCTTTGTGGATGAGCTCACATGCTTAGAGAGTACTTTGCAAATGGTATCACTGAGACATAGTTAAGCTCCCTAAAAGTCCAAAATGTTTACAGCTTTAGAGCAAATGCTGTAGAAATTGCAGAGACAAAAACTGTCTTTTTGTCGGCCGAGTAAAGGACTGCTGATATTCATCTTTTTCTTCAAATCCACTTTACTTTTTCTAGTCACCTGCCGCTTGCTATAGAACCCCCCACATCCCTGAGCTCAGCATGAGAGCTGTAAGACTCACTGAAACTCAGCTGGGGCTCAAAGAGATAATGCACTGGCTCAGACACACACAGTATAACCTGGCTCAGGCAGAAGACATGAAATGTTGAATTTAGAATAAGTGACACATACTGTAAGTCTGAGCTGTCTTGTGACAGTGAGGAAGCGCAGATAGAGGGAGAAACAATCCGGCTGGATCACAATCCTGGCTGTCTCATCGCCTTTAGTTAGTCAGTCAGAAATGTGTATGTGACATATTTCATGAATTTACACCAATTCCCTGCATTGAGCTCTGCCTCTGCATGCAAAACTATTTGAGCTGCTTTGTGAGATGCTGTAGGGGACATGTGAGTGCAAGTGTGTGCAGCTGTTCATCTATAGGAAGCACTTATTTGCATGTGTGTCAGACAGAAAGACAAGAGGGAGAGAAAGTGTCTAATCTGCATCCACCATAGATAAGTACAGGATAAAAAGTGTGTAGCAGGGGGATGTCAGGGCTATCTGGTACTCACTGGGACGTGGGGTGAATGGTCCCACCTAGCATGTCTCAATTCAATTGGGAAAGTATTGAATTAGGTGCTGAAGGTCTGCATGGCTGCACCTTTTCTTAAATCCAATTATACATGTTACACAGACTCACGCATCATGACGGTGGAACTACCGAGTGCAATTTGAACAGACAGAAGCACTTGTTGAGGACACAAGAGGTGTTTGATAAGAGCCACGCTCCTACTCTCACACATACACAGGCCTCCTATCCCTTATGTAGCCTGCTTCCCTTTAAGAGAGCATGACAACCCAACGTTGTTTCTGATTTGTTGACCCCAACAGAATGAGATAGTAAGTAAAGTGTTGGCTCTCCACTAAAAGATCAACGTGTTTATTCTTTTAACACAGTTAAATTCAAACAAGGGATATTGCTGAGGTTTTGCTAGGCAACATAAAAGCTGAAAAAGGCTAAGGCGGTGGAGGTCTGTATTGGTGTGTCTGTCATACTCACCCCTGAGGGGACAAAGTTTCCATTGGTCATTTCTGGAGAGCTGGGGGTGTGGCGGGACGATGGAGACATGCTCAGGTCCACTGCAGGTGGGGTAGGGGTGTCTGTTCTATCATGAGGGACCACCTGCACACCTGACATAACAAACACACACGGGTAAGACATCCTCTCACCTTGGAAATGTACTATAGAGAAACTACTCTCACTCTTTTCTCAAACACACACTTGAGTTTTCTTTTCACTACACTGTGACCTACCTGTGTGTGGAGAACCTGGTGAGGCTGGCTCTATGACTGCAGTGCCATCATCTGCCATGCGCAGCTGGCGAGCTCGCTTCGGGTGCAGTGAGGAGATGGGGGGTGAGCGTACCCCTCTGTCGCGCCCATTGGCCCGTCGAGGGAGTTTAAGGTCCAGGGGCTCGTCCAGGGACAGCATGACGGCAACTCACCTACCTCCCACCTGCACAAACATCCAGTAACAGAACAGTAGAGTCAAGCCAAGCGAGGCCACTGTAGAACATGCATACAAGAAATGCTGAATTCTAACATGAAATAGGGACAGGCTACAGAAGACACACCTGCAATGTTTCTCACGTGAACATTATTAAAAGTATCTCACATACCACAATACCATGGGTAAGAAATGCTCTCCAGCAATGGTAAACTGACCACAATCGTAAAGTGGAATAGTAAGCCAAAGAAAAATAAACACACACACACACACGTAGAGCTGTTAGTGACCCCCTCCTTTTTCCATGCTGACCTTTACTCACACAATCTTCATGAGGAATGTCTACAATCCAATCCAGATGGTCACCCTCACAGCCAGCCCTTCTTTACTCCACCCCTTGGCCAGTGTGCACCTTCAAACCTCATGGACCTTTGAGACACACCAGCAGCCCCCCAGGTCTTCAAGTGCAGCTGCACCCACTCCGTCCACACCCTCCCTCCTCTAAACACACTGACCTCTGGACCCAGCCTAAGGGTTGTGGGCAGGATTCTTCATCGAGCTGCCACTTTCAGTTCCTCTACCACTGTAGTGATCCACATTCACCACTAAGATGCATCATATTAGTCAAATCAATCATAAAATATTATTCACATTCAGCAAAATCTTCTAAACTCCTGAAGTGCCAGGTCAACCCAAATGTAAATAAAGTCTATTCTTCACGCATTCAGGCAGCACAACTACAGTACAAGTAGTATATAGCCAAGCTCTCCATTTAACACAGCGTTTCAAGTGTTCACTGCTCCTTCTCACCAGGATCACACGTACACACGCGTACTTCGTCGTAGCCAATCTTCCTCCTTGGGTTCATGCAGAACCAGTGTGCAGGTAATGGTGTGTGTTACATACTTACAGAGAAGGCATGTAGCAGAGAGATCACCTCCAGCTCACATACACAATCATAAAGCGCGCAGGCAGCATGGGTAGGAGAGGGTGTACAGACTCAATCAGCTATAGAGGATGTACACAGATACTGTCCTGACACTGTATGAATATGGACACACAAAGTCGCCTTACAGCGATATCGGTAAGATCCCGTGTTGATAGATGTATTTATACTTGAGTTCCTCACATGCACATAGAGAAACATCTTAGGACAAGTAACCTTTGGTTTTTATCTGATTACAGACCACTGACAAGCACATGACCCACAGGTCCCCTGTGATGGGAGCGAAATGTCAGCAATGACTTAAAAAAACGAGAGGGAAAACCGCACAGAAGCATGCTTTATGCTAGGAGAATTTGAATTAGAAATTGTATTTCCAACAAGCTGCAGCAAATCTGTAATAAAATCTAATACACCAGTTTTTCATGTCTGAAATACATTTGACATTTAACAGCTACAGTAAAACCCACTTGTGTGTACACTGGCTTACACTGTATTTTTACTCTCTAATAATGCCTCCATTGTACTTGACTCTGATTTATGTTTTGATTTTGATTTAGACTTAACCACATCAGTACTGTAGATTATAGCATGACACATGCTAAATGAATAATTTTCATCAGTTAAATGCAGGTTAATTGTGCAATGATAAAGGAGGTAGTTGTTCTAATGATCATTTTGATTATAAAGTTTGTTATGTGGGCAAGCACTGTCATTATCTGTGAAAATGAGCATGTTTACATCTGTCAGAGCGGATGTGATCCTCATTTAGAACAAGCTGTGGTTAATACCACATTTCGCTCTCTCCTTTGGACTGGGTGGATATGACTTACTGTAACTCCTACCGCACGGGCTGCCAAGAGTTTGGGCTTTATTGTTTGGCTAAAGTACCAGAAAATTGCTTGTCATCCACTTTAAACGAGTTAAAGCCCTTACCCCGAGGCACAGACCAGGAATCAGCTTAACCTTCCTACCAATCCTACTCTCATCTATTGCAGAGACAAACAGCAACTGGCCTAACATCAGCATTTTAATCCTTCAAAAGATAAAGAGAAACAGACACTGAACGTCTGGACCCATATGACTTAAAATATGAATTGATATGGCCCCTGTCACTGTGAGAGAGAGAGAGAGAGAGTGCGACACAACAGGGGTCTGTATACATAAAAGCGCTTTTCAGGCAGCTGCTCCAAATACGAACCATTATTATACTTCCATAAAAGACTATGAGGTTTATCATTTTCACTTTGATAATCATTTAATCAGGCTTCAATAGCTGTCTCACTCCTGCTCAAAAGCCAGTCTCAGGAAATGTGTCCTTTCCTCTACATAATGAAGAGCATTGTTTGTATCTTCTATCTAGTTTCCAAGGACAGTATGCTGCTATAATGTACTGATCTTAGCAAATATTCCTTTCCTTTGGATAGTTAATAAGGTGTAAATCATTCCATTACTTTGTAAAATTAAATATTTTCAAAGTGAAATTCCCAAAATATACTTATTATATTAAATATTTTCTCACATAACAGTAATTTAGTTCATTAATGTTAAGGTAAAACACTCTGTAACTGTAGAATTAGTTATTAATAAATATCATATGATGGTGAGTAAATTGAATATGGTGTGTACAGAATTCGATGCCTTACTGAATGTTTAATAAAGTCATGAGTTAAAATTAAAGTGCCAAAGGATGATTTATTACAGTATATGTTTTGTATATAAGAGTAATGATATCATGGAACAGTGTTTTTATGAGAACAGGAAAGTAGATAATGTTGATTTGTATCAATGTTATCAATAAGGATTTGTTGTTGTTCTCACATTTCATTATTTATTGTTCATGAGGAAAATGGACTGAACCTTAGACACCAACTGATTACTGAAAACATCTGATTTGCATCGTCAAAGATCGTTTGCAAAGTCACAAGAAACAAAATTCACTTGGAAAGAAACTCAGCAGGTCATAAAACTTCTACAAAACCCACTACACCAGTCTTTGTGATCTCAGTGGAGTCGACAAGTACAGCTCCTGGTGAATCAGTCCCTACTGACGTATTTCACCTCAGCCCACCCTCATGATTATTTCTTAGAGGAGAAATAGTGGAGAGTGGCTGGGAAATGACTCACTGTATGTGGATCTTGGACCAATGTTACAGGATCTAGTCTACATCCTCCAAACAACCATGATCACTAAGAGGGGGTTTGTGGGAAATGTGAAACAAAAAGAAAGGCCAACAGAGAGAATGAATGATACAGAGAAGGACAGTGTGGTGTTGTGTGTGTGATTGCCAGTGAGTTATGCATGTGTGTGTGCAAAACTCAGTGCCGGGTGGCTGTGAAGTTTGGGGAAGGGGTGTTGGCTGGCCCCCATGCAGACTTCCTCGCTCAGCCGTGGGGTCGACAGTCTCTCTGAAAGGCAGTATTGTCCCTTCTCTGGGCCCTCTCCTCTCTCTCTAGCAGAGTAAACACAGGCTACAGCAGCTGAGCGGGAGAGAGAGAGGAGAGAAGGCATGACCAAGGGGGCCATAGTGAGGATATGCAAGGGTGAGGAGGAAGTGGTGGAGGAAGAGGAGTCCTGAAAGAAAGGTTTGTAAGGATTCTCTTCAGCAACCCCCATCACCTATTCCCCTTCATACCCTTTCACCGCCCGAGTCCTACATTGCCACCCCCTTTGATGAGGCCTGGGCGTGCATGTTCAGGGGTGAATGTGGGTAGAGGTCGGAGGGTGTGGGAGCGGTAGGAGTTGACATATGGGTGAGGTAACGAAGAGGGCATCGGGTCAAAGGAAGGCTATGTGTTTCAACACCTCCAGGCTCCAAGGCAAGGCTAATATAGATCAGTACTGACCCTTAACCCTGCTCAGCCTGACTGAACTGCAGTCCGAGCTGATCTGAGGAAATCTGTACCGAGAGAGATCATGTTTCAGCTCAGTCTGCTTGGCCTGAGGGTGCAGAAATGCAAGCCAATAAAAAGTATCAGAGACTATGAAAACTGTGAAGTTTAATATGATTATGTTACAGCGTATAAAACCAT
The DNA here is from genome assembly GCA_900302695.1 of Helostoma temminkii. Taxonomy (NCBI): domain Eukaryota; kingdom Metazoa; phylum Chordata; class Actinopteri; order Anabantiformes; family Helostomatidae; genus Helostoma; species Helostoma temminkii. Next base: position 3,971 of record OMLM01014783.1, on the reverse strand, counting down.
TTTTGTAATATTTTGTTTTCTGTGGTAGTTTCAGAGAGCAAGCGTGTACACACATTTTATGTGACCCCCTCTGAGGTTGGCTGTAACTTAATCTCCCTCCTGCTGTGACCCTGGGAGGTGGTCTGTAGGAGGTAAGCCATCTCTCCCTGGGGCACTTTGAGCTCTTTTTTCATTCTCACACACAGAAAACTCAAAGAGAGAGAAAGAGCGTGGTGGGAACAACAGCTTTTAAAAAGTGACTGCATTGCTCGCTGTGATTTTGAATTAAACACACTAAACATTTGTGCTACAAATGATATTCACATGCAGCACATAGCAATTCCTGCAGACTATGTTGTATTTCAATTCTGTAGCATTTTGAGGCAGTGGATACCTTGAAGTTAGTGAGTACTGATGCCAAGTCTTCATATTACTAATATGGTTTCAAGACCAAGTAAGTCCACAAACGCCACATAGATTCATATGGACATTATGATGACCTGACCTGGTCTCATAATACTGCAAACAATCAGGTATGTATCAAAGAGACCAACCAATAAACTGGCAGGTCCAATACTATTGGACAATATTTGTTTATTACAACTTTTATGTATCAGATCAAATCAAGAATTTGCAGTAATGTGTCTGTACATGTATGGGGTAACTGAGAAACAGTGTCTCCATATTATAGTTTTGTTTACAACATTTGATTATCAGTAATAAGTTGAATAATATATGAATAATAATTAGGTTTAAGATGATTAAGATGAAAACTGTACTACACAAACACCACATGAGCTGCTAAACAGAATAAAGGTGAACACCTCTGTATGTCTCTTTAGGTTTTTTAACTGCATGGCTTAGCAGTGATGTCTTTCAGTGTGGGTCAAGTCTAGACCTGCTGGTTTTTCCATCCACCAGGTGGGAAGAACAGGGTCAAAGGTGTCTGAATGAGGTGTGGGTGTGGTGTGACTTCTGACCCCTGACATTTGGGTTCTACATCTGCAAATGGAGAAATAAGTCAAGATGAATGTTTTGAGCAGGTTTATACGTATAATATTCTGTGAATAGTCAACACAAAGTGATCAAAGCATTTCCGCACCTCAAAGTAAGTCAATTCTCTCTTGCCGTTTTCTTTAACAGCCAGATTTACTCTACACTGATTTATATTAAAGTTGTGGGACGTGATGTCAAGAGTCAAATTGCTGAGACAGAATAATATCCAGATATTAATATATTAGTTTGTGATTTGGAGACACGACACAACAAACCCAAAAATGGTCACTGGCTTCTGCTTCTGTCATTGCTGACGTTTCTTGAGGTAATAGCTGCAACCCCACCTCTGCTGACACATACATACTCCAAGCCTCAAGTCCTGTGTACACCCTCTACCCCTCACTCTTTGATAGATCACTCAACACACAAACACACATTCAACGCACACACACAGCTGAGGGAATTTTTTTTTTTTTTTGCCTCTGTCCTCCTCAGCCAGCCGCCTCCTCAGACAGGAAACCTCAGTTTCCACTCCTCCTCTTCTGGGCCTCTCATTCCCTCTTTCTCTTTATCCTCCTATTCTTTGCTTTTGTTTTTCCCTCACATTCTCCATTCTGCTTCCTCTATGAGTTTGCTTTTCATTTTGTGTCTCTTTTCATTCTCCTCTCATCTTTTACTGCATCCCCTGCTATTTCTAATAATAATTTCCTAACTATTTCCTGTACTCACAACATTTCTTCAATATTAATTCACATAGTAAAGTTTAACTCGGTTTTCTCCTACAGTCAATATAAAACTCCCTCCTTCCTATTTCCCCTGTTGTAGAAACGCACACAGGATCATACACAGGATTATGTAATAGCGGCATGGATAGAGCCACTGGGGAAGGACTGCTGATGAACAAGACAGTTGTTGGAGTGCTGGAGTCACGACAGCTCCACTACATAGACAGAGTTACATGTGCATTCACACCCCTCAACACTGAGAGAAAAAAGCACAAGAATGACATATATTCTTTAAGGGGTTTCCAAAGAAAGCAGCAAAACATCATCAATGATTAAGAAATAAAGGAAGATGTCTGGGAGAACAGAAAGGGAGAAATCCGATCAACCCAAGGAGCAAGGGAGAAAACGTGAGTGAAGGAAGGAAGCAAGGAAAAAGGAGGGGATAGATGGAGTTAAGGGGAGAGAGTGTGCAACAGGAAGCTTCTCAGTGAGCTACTGATGGCATCCAGCCAGTGCTTTCAGACACTGAGGAATTCCAGGCAGAGGGCAGGGAGGGAGGGAAGGTGCCAGAAGGGAGGGAGGCACAGAACGAGGAGGGCGGGTCGGACTTGTGGTTTGTTGTCAAAGGGGACTGCTACATGAGAAAGGAAGAGCACACTCTTTAAAAGCAATATCTCTGTGATTGAATAATATTTTTCAACATGAGTATGAACATTCTTTGATTAGTTTCCCTAGTTTTCTAACAGCCAGTACTGTGTTTACGTTTATTTTGGTATCATATTAAAAAGTCAGGTTTCAAGCAAATATGTCTAATTTTTGGTATTTGGTATTTTAGATTTAATTTAATATTTTATAGATCAGTGTGTTTTTGATTGTAGAAAGTGATTAGCACTGTTGCCACAAAGATGGAAAGACCTGGGTTCAAATCCACTGGTCAGCCAGGTACCTTTCTGTGTGGAGTTTGCATGTTCTCCCCATGCTTGTGAGTTTCCTCTAGGTACTCTGGCTTCCTCCCACAATCGAAAGACATACAGTTAAGTACAGGTTACCTGGTGGCTCTAAATTGTCCATATGTGTGAATTTGAGTGTGAATGGTTGTCTGTCTCTGTATCCTGCATCTCACCCAATGAAGGAGGAAGATCCAGCACTGCCATGACCCTGCACAGACTCTGTCACAGATCATTTAATAATATAAAAAATACTAGATACACCAACATATAAGGTATTATGAATGTCATTGTGGACTTTAAACCTATCGACCTAAGTATAATATTTTCAAACTAATTTGCTCATTTAGATGCTTAACAATCAAGGCAGCTAAGGTTGAATTAAACATTAGAGGGAGACTGCCGACATTAGCCAAATGCGCCACCTAAAACTCTATTTTAATAGCATTCAGCTAGACGGCAATAACAGGCAATTCCTCTTTGTATGACACACACAGGGAGATTAGCCCACAGTTTATCTATAAAAAACTACGTGAGGTTTGAAAATGTGTCACAAAGCGTTATGGCCTGCTAAACCCTTGATTATCGCCCACCATAGTGACCTGAGTCATCTGGGTTTCAAGAAAAAAAATACGTTAAAGTGAATATAACAATGCTTTTCTTCTACTTGTATCAACATCCACCACAGAGAACATCTTCATGCAAAGCTTGTGAGAACTGCTTTTTATCCTGTAATTCATTAAAAGGGGACAGAGCGTGCCTTGAGGTGGAAATTATATCATTGTAAAAATGTTATGCAATATAAGTAACCTTCTGAACTACTTTAACAGAACAAATGAAAGGAGAAGAGGCAGGTATTGGGGGTGTGAGTAGCTGTGCATTGGCATGAGGGTAGGAAACTTCCCCTAAGCCACAGTCAAGTTATTAGACTCCCTAGTAGCTGCTATATGACATGAGCAGTATGCAGAGGGGCCACGTGTAGCAGCATGTGTTTCGAGTCCCTGGCTAGTTTCTCTCCCACCTACTCCCATTCTAAATCAGATGAGCCACATAAGTTTTTAATCAACTACAACAGCCATAATCTATTACTGCATTATCAGGACAGCAATCAGTGGTAAACAGATAATCCCCTCGGGGAGGATGACACAGAGTGTTTAGGCAGTAAACCTGCCCAACACTAATGCTTAGGACACTTCACACAACAGTATTGTAGGCTTTGAAGAGTGGTGAGTAATCTTACAGCAACGTGGGGCATTTCACAAAATAGCAGTTTCATAGAGCAGCAAAGAGCAGTAGGAACTAGTGAATGCAACTTGAGGCCTAC
>OMLM01014781.1:0-12170 GCA_900302695.1 Helostoma temminkii | reverse complement strand
GCAACTGCGTCTGTTTGATGATGATCTTAGTGACGGTGGGCGGGTTCGGAGAGGTGGTGGCGGTGGTGGGCGCAGTTTGGGGTTTGATGGCGCCCGTGCGGGAGCGTGTGGTGACCTGAGGGAGGTCCAGGATGATGTTGGAGGTACAGATGTTGGTGATGGTGTTCTCCTTGGGGTTGTAGTGCTGGGATCTGGTGGGGCGAGCAGCTGGACTGGTGGCAGTGGCTGTGGCGGTGAGCGCCGGGGCTGGAGGTGGAGACGATGGGGCAGTGTCCATGACTTCAATGGGCGCCTGAAAGGAAGACTGAGGGTGGAGACCAGTGAGCAACACAAATGAGTTTTTTTTTAGCAATCCAAACTGAGCGTGTAAATATCCAGCTTCACGATGTGAAACACCAGCGAGCATGAATACTGCTATTTGTCGTTTAACGTAACATCAGATGATTTAAATGGCGGTTTAATATTCACAATAGAATAACAGTCACCTCAGAAAACTGGCCGGCTCTGTACTCTGCCAGAGCTTTCATGTATTCCTTCTTGGCTGCTTCATTTTTCCTTTTGTAAACCTGGAAAAAAAAGATGCTGCGTTTAAATCTCACCACATCTTATTGTCTGTGTCATCTCTCACCCAGTTTGTCCACGTTTGAACTTCAAGCACATTTCAAATGTATTTCATAACTACAGGAATTTACGTTTCCTCGTTTCCCTCTCACCTGTTTCTGCTCCTCCCCGAGACTGTCCCACATGGAGGCCACAATCTTAGACACTTCTCCAAATGTGGCGTTTGGATTTTGTCCCTTAATAGCTGCCTGCGTGTCCCTGAAGAACAAAGCGTAGGCCGACACAGGTTTCTGAGGCTCGTTGGGGTCTTTCTTCTTCTTCGCCTTCTTCCCTCCTCCTGCACCTCCTTTCCTCCCGACAGCTGGAGAGACGCTGGAGGTCGGGGTGGAGAGCGGGGACTCGGGCAGGGATGGATCGAGGGAGATGACTCCAGGAGAAACGGCCAGAGAAACTGGAGATTCAACTAGGACGCTCTGATCGGAGGGAAAAAATAAAGAACATTACAAACGACAACAGTATGATGATGATTTTAAAATAAAAACATTAATAATTTCTGCACTTTTAACAAGAAGCTGCTTCTAAAACAGGTTTTCGGGATCTCACCCTCCTAAAGTCGTCCATGTCATCGTCCTGGAGCGAGCTAGTGGGCGACGCCGTGGCTGACAGGGGGTGTTCAGGCGACTGAGGCCGTTGCAGTATGTTCCCACTTCCGAGGCCGAGACCCAGCTGAGCACTGAGCTCTGACTGGTCGATGGTGGTCAGCTGGTTGGACCCCAGCAATCCCTGGCTCATGTCACCCAGAGGGACGTCTATGGTCACTGGTGAGGAGCTGCTGAACTGGGAGCTGATGGGATGGCCCAGGTCCTGCACAAGGGAGGCAGGAAGACAGGAGCAGCACAAGGTATAAATGTTAAACTTGTATTAAGGGTGGGATCATTTCGTACAGGTGAAACGTGCTGCTGCTACCATTCCCAGCGACGACGCCAGCAGAGTGCTTTCTCCTGACTGGTTCATGACTCCCAGACTCAAGTGGTCCAGTCCCTGTGACGGGGTGCTGACGAAGGTCGAGGCGAACGAGGGGTCGTCCCCTTCGACCACGGAGTTCCCAGGTACCACCACGCTATCAGAGTGGCCCGTGTCCGACAGCTCCCCGAAATGGGACACGACATCTGACACGGTGAGGGCCGAGTCCGGATCCAGAGAGATGGGAGGGATTTCGAACTCCTCATCCCCGAGGCTGGGAGTGTGGAAGGTCTGGAGGACAGGAAGCAGTGGAGGGAAAAGAAAGGAGGGAGGATGAAGGAGGACAAGACAAAACAAGGTTGCGACACCGCAAACAACTGGGTCGAGATTTCTGTTACTAGTCAATCAGTCTTTCTTTCTTACAACCAGGACACATCACCACGGTAACCTGTGCTGCACCTGCTCCGGGGCAGGCTAACCTTCAGAGGACAAGACTTGAAACGGCAAGAGAGAAATTCAGTGCTGCACAGCTTAGCAAAGGCCTACCTCTGAGGAGGAGAGGAAGGGATGGCCGGACCCCGAAATAGTCAGGTAGTTGTCACTGCCTCCAGGGAACTGAAACGACCAGGAAGCCAAGTTAGACCACAATGTCTCCCTGTACTGTCCAAAAACCAGAAGTCACCGTCATTTTCAATCAACAGGTACATTGCTAGTAACCAAGAGCCCTGCAGCTGTAACACCTACACACTGGGATGCGCTCAGTGGCAGCCTCTAGGTCACACACACACAGGCCGTGCTTAAATGCACCATTTAGTCTGTCTGTGGGTGACACACACATGACCCCCATTCATGAAACTGTCACCTTGTTGTCAGAGTCAAATCCATTGAAGGACTGCGGGTCCAGAAACTCCGGATCATCGCCGTGCTGTCCGGCACCGTCCGTTAAGTCCGAATAAAAATTCAGGTCCATCTTTTCACCTGGGCCTCATGTGTCAGCTATGAGGCCCCTGATCTGTTCGCCAAGAGGTTACGCCGTGAACCCAGACGTCCGAGATTCACCGCGGCTTGAAATTATGCGGATAACGCGGCTTCAGGTTTTCAGGTTTAGTGTCAACACCAAACCTGAACTGCCGTGTCAGGACGGGCTGGGTTCGTCCTGAAGCCGCCAGCACCGTGGCACTGACAGCTTCCGCACAGATGTTGGACTAGCTCACGCCGATGAAGCGGAGCATGTGTACGGCGACAGGCGGGCCAAAAATAACCTGTCCGCTGGCTGCCTACCGAGGAAACGTGGCTGTTACGCGTCTTTCTTGCTGACTTGTCCTAACACGGTTTAGCGTTAGCTGGCTTTGACGCAAGGCTGCGGTACTCCGGGCGCCCGTTTGTCTGTCGGTCCTCAAACGTGTCACTCAATCAATGGCGGCAACGGGCGGACACAGCTGTACAGCTAACGGACGAAGTTGGCTGCTGCCGGACGACGCTGGGAAACGACAGTGGTCGTGTCAAGGTGTCTGACAGCGAAGGGAGGCAGACCAAACCCCCGTCTTCGCTTCGTGTTGGCCCGGGCCAGGATGCTCAATGGATCCCGAGCCACAGATCACAGATGGGATAAACGGGATAGTAAGTCAAGCTGGATCGACGCAACACCGGATGTAGAAAGATTCGGGTTTCAAAGTAAAATGTGAGACCGTTATTTTTGCCCATTTAATCCGTCAGATGCAAAAACTACTCTACTACTATTATATTGAATCAGAGGGAGGCAAAACACCTAAATAATGAAAAACAGTGAAGCAGTGGTTAAAAAAAACACGTAACTAAAAACAGCTGTAGCGTTGCAGGGCACTTAAAGATCTGGGGCTTTGGGGGATCCTCTGACTGTAGCTAAAGCCCCAAAACATCAGTGGGGGAAGTGTCATTGCAGATTTTAGCTTTTAACAGATAGAGGTGTTTGTGTTGGCTACTCAACAAGATATTTTTATTATTTCATGTCACAGAAACACTGCCATCATTTCTAAATTAATTGATAATCTTTATCATACTTTCTTGTAATAACGTGTAATGCATACATCTCTAATGAACTTAACTCTAAAAATCCAGTTCTGCTTTAACTTTGTACAAAAAAAAATACTTCACTTCGTCACAACAAGTTGACATTAAGTTTATGTTTACACTCAAAGTCGATTGAATATAATGACAGATTCTTTGCTTCCTAATTTTACTTTGAAAGCTAAGACAGGAAGTCACCTGTCATCCTGTTTCTCGACGATATTGAATCCCTAAAGTAGTTAACTTTGCTACTCTTGATTGTTGTAACTTTAACAAAAAAAAACATGTTTTAATTAAATGTGGTTGCGAAACACACACGTCTGTGGTCGAACAATTTAGTTACGGTGAACTGTTTTGACAAATATAGCTTAGCGTAACGTTAACGTAGCTTTTGATGCGAACTGGACTTAGCTCACCTCCTGTTCTTCCCATTGGTTCAGCCCAATAAAATCCTCTAGTTAGGTTAAGTAGTACGTTTGTGAAATTTCAAAAGAATGGAGTTATCGATAAAACGAATATATCTGCTACTTGAAGGAGGATGACTTCGGAACTTTGCTATTAGCTAATTCCGTGCCGGATTGCATCTTTTAATAGTTTACATTAGCGTGTTATTATTAAAGTAACACCATAAGCCAAATGAGTATGATTGATTACTTCTAACGGGGGAATAGTTACGGTAAAAGTATATAAATATGACTAACATGGGGTAGTAAATGAGACATGTCAGGCCGCTCGTAACAAGCCGATCATTGTTGTGTTTGTGACAACCAAAGATCTTGTTCTGTAGTTGATTATAACACATAAAGACAAAGGTGATTCTTTTATTATCAATCGTTTCTAATACCAGCTACTCTTACCTCCATGCTCACCCCCGAAATCTGATTTATGTTTTGTTTTATTCCACTTTTTGCCAGTGAACTTCGCCCAGAATTGATTTCCTCAAATATCTCAACATGGCACCGGCTTCCGAAGTTTGCGTAACGAGGAAGTGACCTCAGCACGTACAACGCAGATGGCGGCTTTCCAAAATAAAAGACTGTTAATTTGGCATCTGGTCAAGTTCAATTTGAGACACATTTCGAGTACAATTTAATACCTTTTCTACAGTGATAGGGACCTAAATATTCAATTATATTTATCTTTATATTTTTGTAACATTATAATAATGGTACTGTTTTTGGTTTCATACTGTAGCTTTAACTAATCAACATGTTTGACTGTAGTTTACCCTCAAATACGATTAAATCCTTTAGGAAATAATGTATTATTTAGTCAAATAGCAAAAAATAATTGCCAACAAGTTTGATTATAAAATATAATACATTCTTAAATTAACTAGTTCCTGAACCTGAGCTGGTCCTTGACCACAAATACCAAAAGATTATAATAAAGCTGTCAGGAAACAAAAAACAAACTTTTGTAATAGGTCATAATTGTGATAAAAGGATCACAAATATTGTGGCTTTTCTTTCAAAATTATTTTATTCCCATATTTTTTCGAGCAAAATTTTTAATCATTCCTTTTATATTAATGTTATTAAAAAAAGATAAAACTTGGGATCTTTTTGTCTTTATGTACAAGCGATAAAACAATGTTCAAGAAATAACAATCAACATAACAGAATCCCTGCACAGTAACACTGTAAAAAAGAAAAAACAGAACAAAGCATTGAAGTGGAGTCGAACACCTCTAGTCAACAGCTCCACACTGAAGCAACAAGCTCATTCATACACACAGACAAAGCAGAATGTCAGGTTTATTCCAGGTGTACGGTGAAAGTGCAGAGATTCAGGCCACAAGCTCACACAACACAACACAGCCAATATTCTCATTAGATGGAATGGAAAACGCCACAATTTTGTGTCAAATGAACACGTGTATCATTCGCATCTCGCATACACACACGCACAGACACACTTCTGTCCGAGTGACAGCGACATTTTGACAGCATGCAGTGCAATGTTCCTCTCTACCATGGTCCAGTACGGTCCAATACTGTATCCAAACTCTTCTCTTCTCTTTCTGAGGCCTTGACCACTATAACCACAGTCTGACCTACCTTCTCAAAGACATTATAGCATCTATACATCAACATACTAACTATTCACAAGCAGTCTAACATGGGGCCAATTTATGGCATGAGTCACAAGACCTCACATAATTTTTCCTGGGATGTTTGTTGACATCAACCAATCCATAATGTATAAGTGGTGTGTAAAGACAGCTCCTGCTTGATTTCTCGAACTGAGCTAAACCGATCACACAGATGACACTACATATGATCTGAGTGGAGTGCTGGTGCTTCTTGTACAGATAAAAATATGTCTTAGACAATTATTCTCAGTAACCTCTGTAATTTGTTTGCATCAGATTACGGAGTTGCAGTAGTATGGAAGACCAATTCTGCTGGAAATCAAACACAATGTATTGATGAAGTACACGTTTAAAAAATTCAAAAATACAAACACTGAAATAAAAGTTCAAATACTTACAATTGTGTCTACCATGTTTTTAGTTATAATCTAATAATTTTGCTTTGGTATGCTGTGAGTTTTATTTTATAAATAAGTTTTTAAGTTTGACTTACTAAGTCAAATTTAAAACTGATTTAATACTGACTACACTTTTCAATTTTTTACTTAAATCATGATACAAGTAAAAATTATGAAATTGTAAGTAAATAACAAAAAGCTAAATTTCAACTTTTAATCTGTTTAATTTTGACCGAGTAAGACAAAAGCACGACTTAATGTGACCATTTGGCAAATGGTTTTATCGATTCTAACTTTTTACCTTTTTAATGGCAGAAGAGAACTTCCATACAGTCTGGCAGATTCTGAGAAATAGCAGCTTCAAACAAGTTCAAACATAAGAATTAAAAAATATTTCAGTTTCTCTACTTTGAACTTCACTTTGGATAAAACAAATTCTGAGGTTTGTGCAAATACTACAGGATGAGGTGAAGCTCAAAAGAACAGAAGTATTGATATCCCCTTACTTGATAACCCGTCTTCCTTTTCACCTACTTAAAAATACTCAGCTTTCAAGTAAGAAGACAGCACTATAGTACACTGATTCTTTAAACGTACGTCGAACTAAGCAGGGTTAAAACTAGACTTCCTCTGAAGTGCGGTGTTACTTTTCCAATTTGTAATGTGCTACTGGAATTAATTTCACCACATCTTCAAGGAGACAACTAAAACACTAAATCCAGACATTCAGGCTACACTCAGAACACTATAAAAGGCAACACAGAGTCTCGTCAGTGGAACGGACGTTCTGGCCCAATCCATGGCCCAAATACACTAGCTACTAACACTGGTCTCTTCTCTGATAAACCGAACCTGCTTGAGGTGGATGACTTTTTCTCACACACACATACACGCACAGACACACACAGTTCACTTGTTTTTGTTTTTGTTTTTTTTGTGGCATTGTGTTGGCATTTCTGTGGCTGGACATAAGTGGAATGGAAACTCTTGCCATGACAGAAAAGTGTAAAGATGGGAGCGCGGGTACTGGGCATAATGACTGCTGCAGCCAATGACAGTCTCTTCTTGGGCTCATGCCCCCAGAGCTCACAGGCTCCCACCATCTCCTTTCTCTCACGTCTATATTATTGGCTCCTTCTCCAATACGGACTTTGTCAGTTTGTGCAATCAGGAGTAGATGGTGATGACTTCACTTCCTCCACCTCTGACTAGCAGGACACGCTCCAATCCTTCCGTTAAAACCTCAAGGAACTCCATGTCTGGCCAACGAGTCAAGGTATTTGACATCGAGCGTTGCAAGTCATAAACTCACACAAACGACATCCATGATCAGCTGCTAGATGTTATGACTGGCAACCTGAATATGTCAACCAATAGTCTGCATGGGGTAGTAGTAGTAGTGATACATGTATTTTGTGATCATATTACCATAACCAAGGGAAGCAACAGAGATGGAAAGTTATTTCACGTGTTAAAGCTGCACAATAACGTAGCTAGAGCACTACCCATCATTCCTACCTGCAGGTGACAGTAAAACCCCACACCTGGTGAATATGTTTTGGTTTTGACAAAGAAATCATTTTCACTTAAATGTTTTTGGGGTATTTCAACTGCTTGTAACATCTGCTCACCGTGAACAAACTAAAGTTCTGAGGCTCAGTTAAGCAGAACCGTTTTGGCTTTTTGCCAAAACATGTCAGCATGCCAACGTGTCGTGGGGAATCTGGTTACTGAATCTGGAATAAGAGATTAGAGAAGTCACACATTTGCACCGGTGATTCTGAGACAAAGAGTAAACAGATCATTAGCTGTATTTTGGGGCGGTTACAGTTTGTGTTATTAAAGAGCTCAGTTCAACTAATGGACTCACTGTGAAGAGTCGTGCTCCGTTTTTACTTTACATTTGTGGAGCATCATCAGGAGAAGATACAAATTTTCTGCGTGGGTCAGACACCTGCAGCCTCAGCTTTTAGCACAGTATCACATACATCACCATAAAGTGCATATTTATAGAAGTATTACTTATATAATTCAGTGTTTATTGATTTAACATTGTCCACTGGCTGACTAGAGTGAGATAACAGACTTTTCTGGTGACAGTCGTCATTTTTGAAAGTAAAAACCGACTGTCAGTGGCCGAATAAAGAACACATCATTGATTTAAACTATAAATTTCTATTTCACAAATTAAAAGCATCTAGAAATGTGGTGGGATCATTTCAGTGAGGCTTTGCTGAATTCTTCTATAAACTTCAGACATGTTCTCTACAAATTTCAGTGACAAAAACAGCCACTACATTTGCCACGTTTGCTGATAAGGATACAGTTCTCGTCTCCCTCTGAGTTCTTGGGGGGTCCTGGCATGTTGAGCAGGACGAGCCGGGCATCGTGGGATTTGTTGACAATGACCTCGTTGAGTTTGACAGCGGTGTGCATCCGCCTAACATTGGAATGGTCCCTGAACAAAGAAAAGAAACATTTAACATCCAGTTTTATCACCTGCTATGCTGTGACGTGAGAGAAAAGTCCTTTATGAATACAGTTTTACTGCTCACGGTCTGATGCTGAGCATGTCTCTGAAGCCCTCGGGTGTGGAGCACCCAGAGTGTGTGGCTCTGTACTGCGTGGTCTTCTCTTTAGTCCAGGTCATCTGAACCCGCCGATGGTGCTCGTAGCCGCCACCGGCACTCCCTGCCCTGTCTCGCTCCCCACCGTCAATGTCATCATCGTCGTCCGAGCCGATGCTCGTCAGACGCAGCATGGAGTTACGGTCTTTCACCAGCTGGGCCTAGTTTGATGGAAAGACACAGACGTGTTTATTCCTGAACTCATCACCTTTTTAACTCTTTTTTTTGTGCCTTATTCCAATCTTCTGTCTTCTACACCTCCTTATTCTTCTCTCTGTCTCTCTCTCTTTGTACCTGTACCTGTCTCTGTTTGCTTCGTAGGTGTCTGAGGTGTGGACTCCAGTGCCCCTGAGCCTGAGGGAAAAAAGCACCTATAGACAACACAACATCATCTAACTGGCTAAAACAAAACACAGACCAATCTGCTCTAGCAGAAGCACTGGAGGATCTCTACAGGGACACAACAACATTAGTGCTGATTTTCCCAAATAGACCTGAGTCAAAACCCAAATGAAATTCAGAGAAGGTTGTCTTTACTGCTCTTCTTCAAATCAGCCAATATGAAGTTTTGACACTTTCATATAGAAAGATGCACGTTTGACCCAGGTCTGCAAATATTAGACCGACTGAATCCTTCAGAGAAAGGATCTTGTAAGAACTGAAATTGTCAGATGAACAATGAGTTGAAATCTCATTATGCAATGTAATCTTAAAGTGATCTTTTGGATCTCTATTCACTTCTCATTTGTTTATCTGAGACACCTTACCCAGGGCACTCTGCCATTTTACAACATAAATTAAAGTTTACATCCAGACTTTTCTGGTCTTTTTCTGAAGGACTCAACTGTTAAACTGCTCTACTTCAGAAAGCTGGTGCTTCACTATTGTGTAACCAGTAAACTTACATCATCAAAACTCCAGCGTACCCGCTGAGGACACCAGTGGCAAAAGAAAATGACATAAACTTTAATAATAAAGCTGCACATGAGACGTTATCCCGACTGTTGTTAATTAAAGATTTCTTAAAAAACAAAAGTATCTTTTCATGTCAGTACCTTCAGTCCTTTAGGGCACTTGGGTGTAATGCAGCAGCCTTTAAACAGTCAAATATCCTGCAGTACTGAACAATTGCTATACAAATTTCTTTACCCTTTTCTCTTTTTGGAAGTCAAAGTATACTACAGATATGTCCTGCTCCTACAGGGGAAAAGCTCAAAGCTTGTGCAATCTTAAAAAAAAAAAAAATCACCTTTAAGTTACAATTTGCTGAAACCTGAGAATAATTTCATTTGCCCAAAACAGAGCATTTACTAATTTGTACAAGTAATTTGTATGTATTTTATTTGTCTAAATTCACATAAATCAGTTACTGAGATTTGCCATACAGTGTATTTTACAACAAGATACTCTACTAATACTAATATTATTACATAAACCCCATGAATTTACAGCTGGTCATAACTACTGACCTCACCTGAAACCTTGGAGCCTCTGGCCTACTGCTGCTGCTACCAGGGTATCCCTGATAAAACGATGCACGACATTCACAGACAAATCAGATATGAGTGGGTTATGACTAATCTTGCATACAGTGGATCTAAATAAGTAAATAAGAACCCTTAGATCCATAGGCAGGAATGCTAAAAACCAACTTCCCATCACATATGCAAGCTACCACATGCAGTAATCTACTGGCAGAGACACTTCATGCAGAAAATGTCCAGAAGGCCCACATACGACTTTACAGCCTTTTTAAAAAAAAATAAAAATCAGTGTACGCATATACTACACTACACGCAACCCTTTTCTTTCTACCTAATCGTACCTCTCTTTCCCGGTCTGATTTAGACAGTCGCATCTGTCTAAGCATCTGAGACCTCTGCTCCATCATCAGGGTCCTTTCATAGGTGTACGCGCTGATGTCACTGTCATGCTGTGAGAAGAGGAGAAAACATTTAGACGCAAGCGTTGTCACACTGTACGATATGCTATTCGTTAGCAATTAGCTCACTGCTCAAGCTGTGTAGCTAAATACCATTTAACCCACAGAAATTAATTTTTATTTTGACAGGAAACACTAAAAGTTCTCAAATATGTTGAATCTAGGGAAAAAATGAAAAATGTAAAAAGAAAAATAAAGTTAATTCATTACATTCTGTCTTTTGCTAGGTGTCAACATTTTTGAATCAGTATTTAGGTTGTGCTTGCTCCACAAAGGAGCTGAGGAAAGACTATAAACACATAGTTGTGAGTGTTTATTTCACTGACTTTAATGATAGTGATAGTGTAATGATAATCAACACATTTCTATCCAGTTCGATGAAAATGTAAAATGGGCCCTGATAACTAGCATACCATCTCAACTACTTCCACCTCAGCCTCGATACGTAGGTGATAGAGGAAAGTTGCCAGATCCTTCTTCATCTGGATCGAATTATCTTCCATCTGGGCCACCGTGAAGATTCGCATCCCACACTTGCGCCACACCTGAGGAGCAAAAACCAGTGAAACAAAGCGGTTGGGAGCCGAGCAACAATGTTAATGAAAATAGTAAAACACCTTGTGTTGGCGCAGGAGGAAGGGCAGCAGCATCAGCATCCCCCCATCGTGGACAATCCACCAGACGTCGATGTAGCCATCTGTGTAGGGCTCACTGTTAGTCGGGAACAGAGATATGTTTTTGGGCACCAACAGGGCAAGGTGGGCCGCTGTGGTCACCCGCACTGTGTCTGGAAGGAAGAGAGGTGTCGCCGTTAGCCTGCTAACTTAAATCATGACTAAAGCCGAGTCAACAATGTTGACAGATCATAAATATCTTCCTCACTGATGAAGGTCTTCCAAGCCTGTGGGTCCTCGCTCTGCCTCCAGGCATGAGGCCAGCCCATCACCACAGTGTTGGGCTTCATTCCTCCCAGACCGCTGGACTGAATCATGTGGCTGATGCCTTCACGCGCCTTCTGAGCCACGATGCACTGACAGAAGCCCTTCACGCGCTCCTTATCCATCAGGTGCTTCAGAGTCTACAATGGAACAAACACAGAGGAAATCTTGTAATAGTAAAGGTTTCCTTCAGACCATGAATTCTCCAGGACTGACCAAACTTTCTGGTATCTGAAAGTAAGCAGAGGTGCAGTCTGACAGAGCTGCTCTGTGGTGTTACCACTGCACAATCTGTAACAATCATTTCCCACCTGCTCAGCGGCGAGGGCTTCGCCATAGCTTTGTAGGAAGTTGCCGGGTACAACGGTGCCAACAATGGTCAGGCCCTTTCCCGCCTTCAGCTGGCTGGCAAACGTCAGTAGACGAGGAGACTTGACGTGGGCGTCTTCGTCCAGTTTTAGTAACACTAACAGCTGGGGCCTGGAGAAGAAAAGAACATGTAAGTATCTGAGTTAATGGAAGTAGATTCTTCTGAGAAAAAAAAAAATCAAGAGCAAATATTGTTATGAAGCTGTTCTCCTTCGCAATCCAGTGTGTATA
>OMLM01014780.1:108605-149127 GCA_900302695.1 Helostoma temminkii | reverse complement strand
GGGGGGCCCGCACTAGACGCCGACGAAGGTGCCCGGGATTCGGGGGTTTCTTCTGCAACCACGGACCTCCCCGGTCGATAGCGCAGGGAAGGGAAGCGGATTGCGATTGAAGAGGAGCGAGAGCCTCCCGGATGTGAAAGCCGCTGGCTGCCGGGGTGAAGAAGAGGAACTGGATGGTCGAGTGGACAGCGCCATCTAGTGACGGGGGTGTGACCTCAGTTATGTACAACCCCAGTTCCAAAAAAGTTGGGACGCTGTGCAAATCCTTATAGAAATAGAATACAATAGTTTGTAAATCTCATAAACCCATATTTTTAGAAAGTTTAGTTAAGAAAAAAAAATTCAATTTTAAATTGACAGGAGCAACACGTGTCAGAAAAGTTGGGACAGAAGCCAGTAAAACTGTAACTAAGAGCTGGAAGAACATTCAACAACTGGCAACATGTCAGTAACATGACTGAAGCATCTGAGAGAGTCTTTCAGAAGTAAAGATGGACAGAGGTTCACCAATCTGAAAAGCTGTGTCAACAACTCAAATAATTTCAGAATAATGTTTCTCAACATAAAAATGCAGACTTTAAATATATCATCATTTACAGATCATAATATCATAAGATTCAGAGAATCTGGAGAAATCTCTGTGTGTAAGAGACAAGGCTGAATGGCTGCGATCTTCAGGCCCTCAGACGGCACTGCATTAAAAACAGACATGATTCTGCGATGGGCTCAGGAGTGTTTCCAAAAATCTAAGTATGTGAACACAGTTCACTGTGCCATCCAAAAATTCAACTTGATGTTCTATCACACAAAAAGTCATATATGAACATGGCCCAGAAACACCACCATCTTCTCTGGGCAAAAGACAAATTGAAAATTTACCCTGGGTGCCACATCCTCCTAAAGAGGAGAGGGACCTTCTGGCTTGTTATCAGCACTCGGTTAAAAACCCTGCATCTCTGATGATATTAGGCTGCATTAGTGCCTATGAAACGAGAAGCACATTTTAGCAGGGCAATGCTAAACCACATACTGCATCTATGACAACAGCATGGCTTCGTAATCTTCGTAAGTGTCTAGGTGCTGAATTGTCCTGACTGCAGTCAAGACATTTTTACCAAATTAAAATATTTTGCCAAACTTGAAATGCAAAATATGATAAAGAAAACCCAGGACTGTTGAGCAGTTAGAATCCCATACCAGGGCAGAATGGACCAACTGGTCTCCTCAGTTCCCAGACTTTTGGGTATCAAGTGAGGAAAACAGGTTTTTGTTTGGATATTAGTGAAAGAATTAGCTGACAGTTGTAACAAGTTAATACTGTAGTGATCAGACACTGTGGTCTACTCTAAAAAAAAGAAGGGGCTTCCTGTTTTAAATAATTGTAAACTGAAAAACTTTGGGGACTGACGGTCAGAGAAAGTAAGTTTGACGTTTTACAATCACATATAAATGTAATTTGTGCAGTTGGGCTGGAGATGACAGCTGCATTGGGACAGTTCAAAGCGACAGGCACGTTGTGGTTGTATGAGGAAACCACCTTCAGTAGAATCACAGCAGCAGCAGTCTTCACTGAGGAAGCTGAGGTTATATCCTGACTACTCACAGACGCATGACACCTGCTAACATCTGCTGTCAGTTACCAGACAGTCGGCTGCGGAAATAATCTGATCAGCAAACATTTAGGCCTCAACCATCATATCCTGTGATATCTGCTGTTTTTGTTGTTTGTTTTATGGTTGGGTTTCAGACACCATATTTGATTAATAAAGTCAAATGAACAGTGTATAAGCTGTTATGTCCTTTGTTTTTACCAAAGTGGTTGCACACATTTTTGTGAGCATATTGAAGTAATATCTGAACCTTGGCTTTAACCCTGAGTGGAACTAAATGAAGAGTGGTGTGATGAAACTGGTGGTTGAGAAAGGGCAAACTACTTTTTGTGCTAGACAGTTAGTGTTCAATAATATAATAATAAATATTAACAAAAAGGTTACAATTGTTAAAACTGTCCGTTCAGTCTCACAAAATCCTGGTTTCAAAGATTTCAAACTTGAAACGCTATAAAAGATGTAAAAAAGGTCATTTTCTTTTGAAACCTAAAAAAACTGTTATTACAAATCAGGATTATTAGTTTAAAAATATATATTGACAATATATTACATTTTTTATTTACCTTTGTCCAAGTCCTGGATAAATGTCATTACTGCTACTTAGCTACACACCAAAAATACGAGCTCCTTTTGTTAAAAAAAAAAAAAAAAAAGACGAAGGAACGCTGACTTTTTTGAGGGCAAATCAGTCCCAAAATATTTTCTGGAGCTGGATTATTAATGTGATGGTTATGTTTGTGCAACCTTCCATTCCTCAGTCTTAGTCTAAACACCTTCGACAATCAAGAAAAACTCATCATCACACAAATAACACACGACCTTCTCACAGAGCTGAAAACCGTAAGGTTACAAATAAAAAAAGGTTTTATTTGTTAGTGCTGTGTGTAATTGAATGCTACATACATACAGATAATCTTAGCATGAATGTACATGTGCTGTACGTCGCCACAAAGATTTTTTTTTTCCTTTTCAACATTTTCAACATCATTCACATAAACTACAGTACAATTTGAAAAAGCTATAAGAGGGAACAGTGCTGGGAGGAGAACATGGGGGGGGGCACCAGTTCCCAGGCACAGAACACAGGAACTAACACAGCAAGCATGCAGAGAGCAAAGAGACACCAGGGTCTGATGGGTTCATTTACTGAAACTGAAAAGACACACGGTGGGTGGGCAAAGTGACCTCTTTCACTAAAAAAAGCCGCTTACAACGAAGAATGATGCATTAATTTAATTTGTGCTTATACAGGTCCTTTCTGTCCCAGACCACTTGTTGAAATGGGATGGACTTGTTTAACCCTGAACTAACTAAGATGTCCTCACTTTATTCTCAAATTTGTTCAGTTCCTGTCGCTACACGACGAGACAGTCGCCCTCACTAACATCCACGGCTGCTGGGTTGGAATTAATCTTTGGTTTTGAACGTACACTTGTATTATTATTATTATTATTATAATTACAAATGTTAAAGTCTACTGTCAACACTCAGCAGCATGTGATGTCCTTGTCCTGCAGCGTCTATTTTTATTATCCACATCTGAAGATGTGTCAGCACCAATTAACAAGTCCTTGAGCACTTGTAGTTCTTGGCAAATATGAACAATGTTTGTGTTATTCACTTTTTACACCACCACTCAAAACACTTTGTGCAGAGACTGTTTCTGGTGTGAGCTTAGAAACAACTGCATGTTGTTTCAACTCTAGCAGATACATTTAAAAAAAGAAATCCTGAACCTACCACAAGGCCCTGGTTCTCTCCCTCCAAGAGTATAGATATTCATATCAACAAAAAATTCAAAAAAATAATATAAACAAATGTGAAACCATCATACAGTACTTGTTTACTTTAAGTTGTTCTTAAAGCCTTATAATGCCAGATTTAGAAAATAAAAGCTTAATGGCTCACAAACCAACCGCTTGACCTCACATGATGATGATGAAGAACAGAGACAGAAAGTAGGAGGAGGAGGGGAAGGTAGAGGGGCACAAGGACCCCACCATAAGGCAAAAATAATAATAATAATAATAATAATAATAAGAGGATTACTTCCATCTCTGTGGCCTCCTCCATTTGTATTAAATATTTCTCAATACTGCACTCAAACCATGACTCAACAGACAAAGAATCAATGTAAACCAACTGGTGTTTCCAGGCTTCTAAAGAATCTCATAGCATTCAAACAAGAGGGAAGCACCACTCACTCCAGATTAAACCACCATGACAGAAACAAACTCAACGCAACGTGTAACTGGGGAAAAAACAAGCTCAACATAGACAATAATGTTCAGCTTAATGTTTGCAGGTTCGTCCTGCAAAAAAAAAAAAAGGCCCTCCAAAAAAAACGGTAAGGTTAGTAAATGAAACAAATCAAGGCGTGGGTCTGTTGAAGCTTTTCTAATACAAATTTCCTCCCTGTTTGACAGAACACGATTTACATTCACACACATTCTCTTTGAGAATCCCTGCAACAAACCGATACAATCACTACATGGACTACAAAAAAAACAACAAAATAGCATTTGTCAAAACATTTCACATGGTAAAAAGTAGCAAGAATACAAAAACAGTTCTTCAATACACTTTTTTTTTTTTTTTTTAAAGAAAGACAAGTTGTGACAACTCATCTGGCACTAGACTCACACATCCATAGTATGTACAGGCTGAGAGAGGAAGTGTTTCGGTACACATAAGTCTAACAGCACTGACCTCTGCAGGAATATGACAAGCATATTAGTGTGAAATATATATTTCTATGTGTCTATGAAGGAGGGTGAGATTTCTATAAACCATTACAGGTTTTGTTGATGGTTACCTTCGGCTGGTTGGTCAGTCTACACACCTTTGGGATCAGGTGCTGGTTTCTGTTGGCGTTTTGGTAGAAATTGAAATAGCCACAGAAAGAATGGCTCTTGTATACTTTATCATTGCAGTTATTTCATTACAAGACAATAAATTCCCTAACACTCCCATACTGTACTGAGGTGGTGCACTGTACTAAGGGAGAAGAGGAGAATCAAAAAGGAGGAGGGGGCAAGACGGGGACAGGTACTCTTTATAAAATACTTACCGCTGAACATTTTAAAAAACAGAAAAAACTGATCAGATTTTGTTGGGACAACGAAAGCACATTTTATCTTTTTCTTTCATTTTCTCAAGGGAAGAAAATTAAAGAAAATGTAAAGGTTTACTAGATCAACCTGCGTTGTGGCACCTGTGTCTTGGCAGTAAGTCTGACTGATGGGATTAAATGGATGTGGCCTTTTCATTGCTCTCAACTGTCTGAGCAGGGGGTTGAGATAAGATTGCATTTAAAAAAGGGGCAGAACAACTCCTTCTCTGAATTTAATGGAATGCCAGGGTTGGAATAATATTAGGCTCCGGGCAAGTTAGTAATGCAGCAAAGACCTGGTGTAGCTCTGGTGGGAATGAATGTAATAAAAAATAGCCTGGACTGTCCTGTAAACGTGCTGAATGTTAGGCTGAATAAACAGCCCATGAGGGACAAAAAACTGGACAAGGAGTTTAGGGGCTTGTATGATCACGGAAAGTCTCCAAGGATTTATATGCACTGGGGAACAGAGTAACCTCCTCCATCGGCCGTGTGCTGCACCGTGTGATCCTGCAAAGAGCCCAAGTCACTGAAGCGCTCCCCACACCAAACACATTTGAACTGGCCCTCTCTGGAGTGTGTGCTCTGGTGTTTGGTGAGGTGTTCGCGCTGTTTGAAGCCCTTGTTGCAGTGGCCGCATTTGTACGGTTTCTCCCCTGTGTGTACGCGTCTGTGTCGGTTCAGGTCTGATGAGTATTTGAAACGTTTCTCACAGTCAGGGCACTTGAGTGGCTTTTCTCGTGACGGGTCACAGCGGTGCTGAACAAATTCCGAAGAGGACAGGAAGCGGCGGTCACACAGCGAGCACTTAAGGGGCTTCTCCTGGCAGTGAGAGTTTTGATGGCGCTGTAATGTGGAACTCTTCTTGTAGCCCTTGCCACAAACGTCACACTTGTACGGCTTGTCGGGCGACGAGTTGGATGACTCGCCGCACTTGTGTCTGAGCAGCTCTCCTGACTGGCTGAACTCCTTCTGGCACGAGGCGCACTTGAACAAGTTGTCCATGCCGTGGACGTGCTGGTGGTAGAGGAGGTGAGAGGGCTGCATGAAGCCTTTGTCACACAGGTTGCATTTGAAGGGCCGGTCATTAGGGTCTTTGTGCGTGCGTCTGTGGCGCACCAGTGCATACTGCTGCTTGAAGCTCATCTGACACTCGTCACAGTGGAAGGGACGCTCCTCAGAGTGTGTGCGCTCATGTTGTCGAAGGTCGGACGGCCGCTTGAAACCCTTCCCACACGTGGCGCAGCGAAATGGGCGGGAACCCTGCGGGTGGCAAGGATGGTGAAGGAGCTCGGACGACTCTTTGAAGTGCAGCTCGCATAAGTTGCATTTGAATAAGTGCTCGCCAGAGTGCACGTACATGTGGCGCACAAGGTGGGAGCGGTGCTTAAAACTCTTTTCACAAATAGCACACTTGAATGGGCGTTCATTGCTGTGAGTTCGCTGATGGTGCTGTAGGTGCGACGACTGGCTGAAAGCCTTGTCACAAGTGTCGCATTTGAAGGGTTTCTCTCCCGTGTGCACCCTCTCATGCCGAGTGAGTTCTGACAGGTGTTTGAAGCCTTTCTGGCAAACGGAGCACTTGTACGGCCGGTCTCGGGCTGAAGGAAAAGGTAGAATGGACGAGCTGCTGCTGGCTGATGCCCCATCACTGCTGGGCTGCTGATGGTTGCTTGAGTTTGGTGTGGTGCTGCCAGAGGAACCTGGTCGGTAGGTCTTTTCACATATTGAACATTTCATTGGGTTGGTGCTGTTGTGAGATGTGTGGTGCTGGGCTAAAGAGGTGAGAAGTGAGAAGCCCATCTTACACACCCCACACACAAATGGCTTCTGCTCCACCTGAACACACTGGTGTTCTAATAAGTCTGTTGCCTGGTGGAAAATCTTCATGCACTGAGTGCACTGGAATGACCTGTCCTGACTCACCATGCACTGGTGCTCATGTGGGTTGGCTAAGTGGGAGATATCATGTCCACATGCCCCGCACTTATGTCCCCCCTCTGCCCCCACCTGCAGGGAGGTCTGTTGGGCCTGGGCGGGGTGCTGCTGACCGTGCTGCCCACCTCCATGCTGCTGGCTGTGCTGTCCATGCTGCGTTTGTTGTTGCTGCTGCTGCTGAAGAGATGTAGCATCTGGCTGCAGTACAATACCATACACAGCACAGCCCAGTGCATTCTCAGCTCCGGGTGGGATGGTGTGGACGACAGGAGGTGGAGCGACAGTATGCTGCTGCCAGGCCTCAGTCATACGCGCTCGAGCGTAGGGATTCAGCTTGGCAGCTGGCGTGGCCCAACTGCAGTAAGAAAGGGAGATGATATATTTAAATAATTTGCAACGTTCAGAGTGCGTTAAGAAAACATGACAAAAAACTTACTCCATTTCAGCAAGGGTTCTCAGTGAAGAGGATGTGCAGAGGAGAACAGTTGAGTGAGGATCAGTCTTGGAGAGATCGAAAAAGTCCCCTTCGTTCACTTTCCTCTTGACTTACAGGTGTTTTCTGTATTAAAAAGAGAATTAAGGTGAGTCAAAATACAAAGTGCAGAAACATGTTACTCAAGATCATACGTGTCTTTGGATTTAATATAAAGACTCCAGCTTTACTTTAATCCAAAGATGCTTGTGAAATCTTGTTTACTTTAGTAGCCAGTCTGTTGACTGATCGGTATAGACTGATCTGAAACACACTGATTAAAAACGTAGGTTAGTTATATTGTAACGCACGTCAAAATCTTTAAAACAGCTGGATTTCAGGTTAAATAGACATCACCAACAAAAGACCTGAGCAGATTTAACATACCTGCTCGATGAGCAACTTTAATCAGTCACATTTATCATCCAAATAGTAGAAAGTCATGTACATGATGGATCTGAACATATTATTTGTACTGAACGTCTACATTGCTTAAAGCATCTTAATACTATCAGTTGTAATTATAAACAACGGTCGACTTAAGAATGTGCAAGATCCATGAAACATAGAGCAAGTGAGCTCTCATTAACATATGCATTTTGGTTCGAGTGATAAACGCTAAATTATATATTTTATCTTTAATTTATTAGTATTGTAGTTCCACCCCAGTGTATGCAGAATGCTCAACAATTCGCGGTAAAAAATATGGAAGCAGCGTCTGCGCATCTTAAGGTTTTTCGTCTCCAGGCAAAGATCACTGCAACCAGGATAGGTTAGCTAGTTAGCCTAGCCACTTGCTAGCTGCCACACAGACGCAGGGAAGCAGTGCTAACGTTAGCGGGCTAGCCGCGGGAAAATAATAACCATGTAGCAACAGCGGCAGTGGAGCTTGTAAACAGTGGTGATATGGTCCGCATTTACGTACCTGGAGCGTCCAGTAAAACCTACTCAGTGTTCCCGATAAAATCCCAGTGTATCGTAGGTTCGCTAACGTTACTCCACAAATAATGTTAGGTCCCCGCATCACATCCGCAAACGGTGCTCGGGTGCTCTCTTGTTCGAGCGGTGGTGCTCCAGGGGCCGAAAAATTGGGATTTGCGGGTCATTAAAATGGATGAAAAATGTCCCGCGATTTCCCAAATCGCCCCGCAAACGCTTTCCTATCACGAATACATTTATATGACCCCTAGGGCATCTTCTCGGCTAGCGAAAAGACATGCATTTTGCTATAAATTGCTAGCTAGCTAGCGGCTAGCTTGTGAGACCCTATCCGCGCACGGGAACATGAATAAACCAAGAGTTAATTGGCATGCTCACAACACACACGATACACACACGACTGGAACATGGGGTGCGATGACTTTAATGCATGTATGTGTAAAAAAGGCTATAAAACAAACGTACTGACAAACATACATGATGCAAAATCCTTCCTGAAGTGTTGTTATTTAGATTTAAGATGTGTTTAGTTATGAGTCAAAACAGTGATTCAAATATTGATATTTTGTTGCAGTTTCAGCTGAACCTGTCACCTCATGTATATGTTGTCATGTCACGACACATTAGAAACCTTCACAGTACACACAAAACCCTTTGCTCGGGCACTTTCTTTATGAACTGTACACACATTGTAGTAAAGCTCTGAAGGAGGAACTATTAGCAATAAGCCTGTTTCACTGGGACCTAAATTATCATCACAACAGGTTGTTTACATCGGAAGCGCCGGACTTTATGGATGATACACCGGCTCAGTGTTTGCGCTGCTGGGGTATCTTTAGTGGCTGAACATATTTTAATTGTCCTGGAAGTTTAAATTATGTTTTAATTAATCTCCGTGGTTTATATGAATTATATGTACTAGGTATGTTTGACATTTCCTGACACAGCACCACATGGAGGATGTTGGTTTGCTATAGCAGCAGCTCGGAGGAGGAAGGAGACACCGAGGCGACCCAAAACAAGAGTGTCTCTCGAAAGTGCCATGAGGAAGATGATGGTACAGATATCTGCCCAGCGAGGAAGAAACCTAAAGTTGAGGAACTGGTTACTAAACCAAGGTGTGATGACTTTCTTTAGGCTGAGCAGAATCACTCCCCTGTGAAAGTGAAATAACTAATATCTAATGTGCCATAGATTATACAGTGGACACTTGAGATCCATGGGCTGTTATAATGGTTTTTTTTCTAGAGTCATTCAGCTGGCAAATCAAATAATCATATGCAGCAATATAGTAGAGCATTAATGGTAATGGTTATATATCATCTTGAGAAGCGTTGCTTAACATTAAGGCTGTTTAACTCGAAAGCAGGAAAAATAGTGTATATATATATATATATATATATATGTCTGTCACCTGTTGCCGTCTTTCTACTGCTACAAGTTCAAATGTTTTTTTTCAGGAAACACTTCGTGAACACGTAAAATAACTTGAATCACTAACTTGGCAGCGTGTCCTACAGGCTGCCTCTTCCTGGTTGCCTGTTGACCATGTTTCCTGATGAAGTGGACCAACAGACAGATGACAGCTCTCTTCATGGTGGACGCATCCGTTCATTCAAACACGAGAGAGGAAACTGGGCCACCTATGTTTATTTGCCATGTGAGACTTGTACAAAATACTGTTCATGCTCGCTCATCAACCAAAGTCTTATCTTGTTTGCTCCCAGCTTATGTCTGTGTCCTCTCCACATCAGATCACCCTGAGGAAGAGTTCAGCGAGATGCTTGAGGAACTTACCTCAGCTGCAGGGGCCTGCGGTGTGGTTTTGACCCCTCAGGAGGAGTTCCACCTCAGCCTGTCTCAGACAGTGGTTCTGAGACACCACTGGATCCAGCCCTTTATACAGAGCCTCAGGGCAGGCCTGGCACACTGCAAAAGGTTTTCTAAAAGAGCATGGTTCCAGGGAAATGGGCTACTACTAAAAATCTATTTGTTCTTTACACCACTGTTCAACTCCTACACATGTCTAAAAAAAACCCAGTATGTAGCAATGGACGCTGCAGTTTTTGCTAAAGCATGCCCTAAGTAACAAATAATAAAGTAGAAAACAAAAATACACAAAAGACAAAAGCAAAGGTTTAACACCACATTTGCTGTAGCAGTAGAGATGGAGTCATAAAAATAAGATTTGTGTAGTGAAAATCTTTCTTTCATGTCTTGTTGCCAGGTTTGTGTGCAAAGCAGATAAATTGAAGGTGTATTGTAATGCAGAGAAAACAAGGTATGTTATTTACACACTTAATCACCTGCCAAAGGCCTGTAAACCATACACTCAGTGGTTACTCTTTTTAAAAAGTTGTTAAATTGTCAATTAATTATGTGTGTTTCTGGTTTTCCTAATCTTTGAGTTTTATGTCCCTCAGCTTCTTCATGGTCTGATGCTCTGTACGTCTTTTTCTCCGTCACCTGCAGGACATTTTTGGGTATAGAGGTGTGCAGTGGGCATGCTCAGTTAGTGGACCTGGTCCGAGTTATGGACAGAACAATGACAGAGTTTCACCTGGAAACTTTCTACAAGGTCAGTGATAAAAAAAATGGGTTTTATATTGGGAGCTTTGTAGCTAAACTGGCCTGTGTGTCACAGGCCAGGTGGGTTTTTATAGTAAAGACCAAGCACAGTATTCAGTAGAATACTATTAATGTTTTAAAAATATGAATAAATCAAGGTTCCAGAGTGGTGCATAGTCGTGTCTTACCTCCATAATGATCCCTCTGATGTGTCCTCTAGGATCCATCTTTCCATGTGAGTCTGGCCTGGTGTGTTGGAGATGTGACAGTGCAGTTGAAGGAGCGCATGCAGGAGCTGCAGGTACTGAGATGTCTTGTGTCTGTCCATCCTAAAACACAAACATCAAGGCGTGTTTCTTTCTAAACTATTTCACTGTTCCTTCTAACATCTGAATCCAAAGGTGTATTATATTTATAGTTTAAGGAACCAAACAGATTGATTGGTGGGAGAGTTTATCAAAATGTATTTGTAAAAACTGTAATATCTGTTAATTTATCAACAAAACTAAACAAGTTTACTTGTACGTTGTGCTGAACACGTCTAACGACCATAATGATAGTAACCAGGAAACTTGCATACACATAACACAGCAGGACAGACCAGCCGATCATTGTTCATTTGTGCCTGATGTTTTGAATTATTAAGCGCCTGGTTGATGAGCACGAAGAAGGACCATTTGTGTTGACGTTGGACTGTGTGGAGCTGCGCTGCAGGACTGGAAACAAGACCTTCCGCTTCCCCCTGAAGGCCTGAAACCTGACGTGACTTAATTCAGGAGAAGGATTCACATTCAATTCAACTGTTACTTAAGTTTGAACATAAAGATTACTATAACCTATCAGTTATCATCACACGGCTTTGGTAATTCTCTGAACTGATGACAATGTACAGTCAAAAGGTGTAATTTTCTACACTATTTTAATACTGTATATAAATAAAGTTGATTTTATACTCCTGCATGGGATAATACTATGAGCTGAGTTAGAAAGATTCATGTGTGTTACTGAAACAATCTCTTAGAGAATTATGTGTGAAAAACTATATGTTATATGGGCTGATATGTCTTAAAGAAGCTGTGGACTTAAAACCTTGAGTAGTGTCAAACCACAGTCATTTCTAGCCAATTAGCTCATTGACATGAACACAGGAAGCTGCTCGCTTAATGCATTAGACTCGTGCTTGTTTGACACTATCTGATCAAACAAGCACATAAAAGTCAAAGATTCAACAGATTTGAGTCCATAAAAAAAGCCAATTGCTGAATTTGTTGAAATATTTTACTCTGTACAAGGCAGCATGTGTTAACACATCACAGCAGGTATGATCTTTACAGTATATTCTGGGTTATGCCAGTGAAGGCTGGACAGCACAGTCACTCAGGTTAGAGACTAAGGCTGCATTTCTAAATGGATAAATATTCAAGAAAAGTTATGCCATTAACAAAACATCACTCATTTGTGCCTGTGTAAATCCAGCTGAGCTGGTTTGAACCAAACCTGGTTAAAATATATTGCTAAAAAAAAATATAAAGGGAACACTTAAACAACACATCCCAGATGGATGTAAGGAGTCATGATGTCCCAGAGGTGCTTGATTGGATTCAGGTCTGAGGAACAGGCAGGCCAGTCCATAGCACCAATGTCTTCATGATGCAGGAACTACTGACACACTCCGGCCACATGAGGCCTAGCATTGTCATGCATCAGAAGGAACCCAGGGCCCACTGCACCAGCATATGGTCTTACAATGGGTCTGAGGATCTCATCCTGGTACCCAATGTCAGTTGGCTAGCACATAGAGGTCTGTTCGGCCATCCAAGGAAATGCCTCCCCAGACCAACACTGACCCACAGCCAAACTGCATGCTCCAGCATGCTGGAGGATGTTGCAGGCAGCAGAATGTTTTTCACAGTGTCTCCACTGTCACGTCTGTCACATGTGCTCAGTGTGAACATGCTCTCATCTGTGAAGAGCACAGGGCACCAGTGGCAAATGTGCCAATCCTGGTGTTTTCTGGCAAAGGTCAATCGGCCTGCATGGTGTTGGGCTGTGAGCAGAGTCTGTGGGTTGCAGACACCGCCTCATGCAACCTCTAGAGATGAGGGCACTGGCAAAAATGCAAAAGTGACCAAAAATCAGCCAGAAAGGATGAGGACAGGGAAATGGTCTGATGGAAATGGTCCACCACCTGCAGAAACATTCCTTTATAGAGGTTGTCTTGCTGATTGCCTCTAATTTTCACCTGTTGTCTATTCCATTTGCACAACAGCAGGTAAAATTGATTCACAATAAATGTTGCTTCCTAACTGGACAGGTTGATATCCCAGAAGTGTGATGGCCTTGGACTTACATTGGAATGATTGTGTGTTCCCCTGTTGTTTTTTGACCAGTGTACATTTAAAGCAGGCTAGAATGCTAGAACATGGGAATTGGGATGCACAGACAAAAAATAAATAAAATAGAGGAAGGTTATTGTATTTGGGTAAAACTGAACATAATATGTTGAAACTCTTATAAAACCTAGTACAAAAGCTCCAACTTCATGACAAAACAGTTTGATAAACTTGTTGCTTTCACTCACAGCTGGAGCAAACCACAACAGCTGATCAAAACTCTATTCACTGATGAATTCCATGTCATGTGGTGCATGAAAGCCATTTTAAAAAGTTAGTAAGTAGACCTTAAGTTCATATTTTTGCCACAATCAATTTTGTGAAGTTAATTTTCAAGTTTCTTCACTCAAGTTCTACTTGCTACTGTTTTCTGGAACATATATGGAGCTATATTTTCCTTAATAAACCCAGCAAATGTAATGAATGGAGCCAACACAAAAATTCATTTATTATGTTTAAAGCTACTTAAAAAGCAAGTAGACTGGAGTTTTTGTCTAAAATAAATTTTATTGTTTGACCTTTGAGGGGTGTTAACAAATATCCATGTGCCAGCTATTGTGCCAGTCTTTCACAACACAGTAAAAACAACAAAGTCCTTGGACATCAGGGACTTAAAGTCTGGCTTCATGCAGAAATAGAGCAAAAATGATCAGAAGATATCAAATGACAAAATTAAGCAGCCTGATTTTGGTAAATATCTGCTGAGGTTTGTTTGAAAATATTCAACTACATACCAAGCAAATATTTCAGTATGTGCTTTCACATTTAGCCTGTTAGTCTGCTTCACAATTCTGATAAAAGATTCAACTTTAATTATAACCCAAAAAGTGGCACATACAATGTATCCCTGGTTTCCACTAGTATACTGTTTTATACACTGTTTGCATCTTAATGTGCATTAAGTGAGGAAAATTCTAGGTACTTTAAAATATCAGACCAATAGAAAATGAATTGTATTTAGGCTTGCTCAGAAGTGAACAACGTGACATCAATGGCAGTTTTACAATTAAAAGTTATAAAACTAATTTCAAACTTTACATCTATAATTGCACTTTTTTCTTGAGCAATGTGGCACATACAGGGGAATATAATGGTGGTCAGTGTTCAGAGAGATGGGTAAGATTAGTCAGGTCCCATCTGTCCTGCCAGCGTCACGGTGAGTCCAGCACAGACAGGATGTAAGTCACAGTGGTTAAGTTCGACAACATGTTCACATGTTCGTTCCCTGGGAGCTCTTTTAGCTTCACAGGCTGTTTCTGCTGTCCTACCCACCGCTGGCACTGAATGGCACTTCGCAGGTTCACTGTCCCGTCCCCATCGCCATACACCACATTTGTGGGCTCTACATCGGGGAACTTGTCAGAGTACTGGAAGGACTCCGACGTCTCCATGCCAGTACCGTATAAGCAGTGGACAGCCACACCGGGGGGTGTGAGGTCAAACACCAGCGGCTCCGTGTCCTGCCTCATCAGCCAACCATCCTTAAACTTCAGATCCGTGTAGAGCCGCTTGTAGTCCAGCACTGTGTAGTTTGTAGTGGGTGTCTGCACCAGGACCTAAAGGAGGTGGGATAGGTTGGTTTCATTTAGTCACTTCTGCCAAATGCTAATGCTAAGCAAATGGTGAGTTATGTTCACACTAATGCTATTATATTTTTAACATAAGTAGCAAACAGCTATAAGTCTAGCAACAAGAAAAAAAATGACTTATTTGTTTTCATTACTGTAACATAAGATTTATTTTGCCAGTTAATGTTGCTTCTTGTTATCCGTCTCACCCGAAGAAGCTTAAAGCTTAAGCTTGCTCCTCAGGTGTACTTTTAGTTGTTGCCACACTTGGGAAGAATTGCATTGCAACACTGGCTAAAGTGCTAGCAGTTAGCATTAGCATCCACTGTATTACATTCAGTTATGCAGTCCCTTGTAAAAATGCATGTAAAAATATAAATCAATGCAGCTAGTTTCAGTTCATTTCTGATGCACACACCTGATCTGTAGGCCAAGCATGAACATAGGGAAACAGCCAATTGGTGGAGACAGCAGTGCGCTGCTGGGAGCGCATCTTCAACGGGCTGATAACTGGGATGCGATCATTGTCACCTGTAAATACAGAAGAGAAACTAGTGGCAGAGAACTGAAACTGAACTGACAAAATGCAGACGAATCACAATGAACTTGAGAATGTGCGTGCTTCAGAGAGTCTCATATTCCACCCAAAACACTACCGAGTAACTCTAAATGGTCAAGACAAAGTCATTAATACTCAGATACACATTGCAACCAAGCAACAAGCAAACAAGGCAATCTCCAAAATAAAAAAAGTGCTCATGGAGGTGGAGGAATTAAATGCTGAAAGCACAGGAAACCAAAACTGACCACTGTGCATTGCTGTAAGCAGGCTGACATGCAATC
This sequence comes from Helostoma temminkii, assembly GCA_900302695.1. Classification (NCBI taxonomy): domain Eukaryota; kingdom Metazoa; phylum Chordata; class Actinopteri; order Anabantiformes; family Helostomatidae; genus Helostoma; species Helostoma temminkii. Next base: position 133,684 of record OMLM01014780.1, on the reverse strand, counting down.
ACATCCTTGATGTGTTAAAAACATCAACTGTGATCAGCTCAGTGATCTCCTCTGAACATTTATCACTTAACTGTCCACAATCTGGTATCATTCTCTGCATTTCAGCCACACAGTAATCTGCACATGTCCTTACCCGCTCCTGAGAGCTCTGAGAGTTTGGAAATGTGGTGACGAGCCAGTGTCAGTCACACATGTAAATGGTTAAACAGTGGTTATAGACGAGGCTCTAGGACCTAAACCAGCAAGAAGCGTTTAACCCTAAGGTTTGTTTTGTTTTTTTAAACAACACTACTCACAATTTAAGGACCATATAATCCAGACAAAGCAAGTATTTGCACAGCTACACATGTTAAAAGGGCCATATATCAGTTATTTCATTAATATATGAAGTGAAGTATATACTGAATGGTATTCTGTAAGCCTGTGTACATCAGTGTAACAAACATTTACCAACACACAGGATCTGATGTAACAGCACTTTCTGAAATTTGGTCTGAACAGCTATGAAGTAACCTAGTAGAGCAAAGATTGGATGAAAGTAGTTACTTTGCATGTTGGGGGTTATTACATAGTTTCCATTGCTGCTATTATACATGCGTCTGGCAACTTCCTACTTTGGGGGCTGACAGATAAGCCTGAATGTTTGAGGGTTTTATGGGCATCATAGGTAATACTTCTGTTTTTAGGTGCATCGTAACACTGAGTGTAATTTTAACGGCAATACACCAATACAAGTTGTACAAGTTAAATGCGAGATGTCTTAAACTACTTAGTTAAGACATTTGCTGTTGTAAGGAAGATCAAATCATTTGTGGCTTTGGCGACATCCACTTAAAAGAAATTTGTGTAACAGAATAGGGAAATGGAAATTAGGGAAATGAAAGACATCTTTAACTGAGTATTCAAACATGCATCATCTGCATGGATAAAATGTGTTTAGTGTCTTCACTGTTTTATTGTGAATGACAACAACCCAAATTTGCCAACATAGTGTAATTTAATGAGTGCTGCTAGTCTTCCATTAAACAGGTGATGAGTGAATTTTGAACACCAAGCAGTTTTAGCCTTTATCCACCAGCTGCAACTCATTTCAGTTCAGTTTGAAATTATTTTAAATTTAGCTTTTTCCTATACTATCGTTTGATTCATTTTTTGCTGCTAATTATGATATATTCTTGATAAGTCTTGAGTTGGTCCTTGTCCACTTTACAGTACAATACAGAGTCAGACCAGAATAATATTCATACTAGTAATGTTTTAATAACAGTGATTACCAGAAATGACCACACGAAGGGTCTTGGCAACCCCAGCCCATGGTGGTCCTATGGCGACGAAATCTTTGATGTATCTGTCTTTCCAGGCCTGAGGTTGCTGGTTGAGGAAGTACAAAGTGTACAGGTTTCCCATACTGTGAGCGATAAGCACCACTGGGCCTTTAGCTGCCTCTGCCATCTCTTCAATCATCTTCTGCAGTGCCAGGAAATACTCCTTATTCTCATCTGGAAGAGGAATAAAGAGAAGCAGACAAGATGAGTGAAGAAATTCCCCCTCGCTCCCCCTTCTGTGAAATTCCCTGCATTTCCAATATCAAGTATCCGAAACACAACACATTATTTCCTGGTTTGATCAGGAAAAGCTGTGACAGCAGCAGAGCAGCTGAAATAGTGGCTTAACATTTTTCTGTTCACGGCCATTTCAAAATAAAATGCTCCTCACATTATGCATTGCATATATAATGCAAAGTCATCATCAATTACTAATTAGTTGTCACATGTTGATCTACTCCACAAACTAAATTCAGGTTCCCTAAAGACCAGCCAATATATAGTGCACGTTCCCCTGTCCTTGTGAGTAGCAGCTACACAAACCAGACAAGTCCTGCAGGTTGTTCACTGTTTTACAGACTGATTGATGTTCATGGCTTAAGGTAAAGAATAACAGTCAGTCAAGGCTAAATACCAGCATTTCTTTGAGAGCAACAGTGTGTGTAGGGCTCATTTAATCTATCCATCATTTATTTTATTTTTTATAATCAAAAGATAAGATAAATCTATTTTTCCAGTTCAATAAATTGGTTTTAAACTTGAGCAGTTGACCAAAAATAATATCTACCAAATATTATTGAGATGTGTAGCAACATCTTGTGCAGCAGTTGCGTTGCTGTGGTAATGTTAGGCCATTTCACTTTTACAAAGAACCATTTTATTAAGTCTCTAAAGAATCTGTTTTTAATGACACTGTGATTTTAGAGTAAAGCTTAGAATTAGGCTTAGATTTAGTTGTGATGGTTTGAGTAAACAGCTAGGGAATGCGTTGATGGCTATACAGACGTACATGTGTGTGTTTGTGTTTGTGTGTGCATGTGTGTACAAGAATGCTTGCTTACTGGGAGCCTTCCTCCAATCATAGGGAGCCCCTCTCACATCAACATCTCTGGTGTAGCCATTGTCTACCAGAGCTTGCACTATGGTAAAGAAATACCTGCCTGTGAGACAAAAAGAGAAAATAAGCATCTTGCTCTTCAGTGCCAGTAACAAAAGCAATAAAATGACTGTCTACAATATCTTTGTGAGAACACACTTGCACCTCAAATGTGAGAACATGTTTTAGGCTGTTTTAACTGATTCTCACATCTTTAATGGGACTGTTTCGTTTAGTGCCTTTAACTCACCCACACTGCCTTTGCTGGGATCCAGATACTCCAGTGGAAAGGTCTTTCCGAACCCTGGGACACGGATGTCCACGCCTTCTGGGGACGAGGTGGTGTGTGTGGCGTTGTTGTAGATCAACCTTCACATAAACAAAATGTCACAAGGAGAATTGGAGCAGTGTTAGTTCCAGTTCTGTGGCAACCCACATACTCTAATCAGATGCAGTACATACTACTACAAAACAACACTTCCCATTTCTTAGCCATCATCTTTTTTTATGCGTGACAACAACTTCCCTAACTCTGGTTTTTAATCTGCAGATGTGAGTATTTATTTCTTTAATCCGTTTTCCACAAAGCAGAAGTAAGCATTTGTGGAAAATTGCCAACATTTAAATTTAGCAAAAAATCTGTAGATGCTAAATATACTGAGTTTGGTTGTTTTCTAGAAGAGTACAATCCTATTGAGGATTATCAATATTATTTTTACCAATGAGAGTTAAAACTCCTTCACCCAAAAGTGTAAAGTGCACATTTAACCCGACACATGCCCGGACATGCCCTGAACCTTTACTTTCAGTCTGTCCTTCAGGATGTTTAAGTTCTAGCTGTTGCTACGTAGCTGAAACCAGGACGTTGTTCCTCATTGTTGAGGACGGACGACCTTGATTTGATTTTCACTCCAACGTGAATTTTCCAGATCACTGAAGTTGGCTCAACATAGACATAGCAACAAGTGCTTAAAGGAAGACTAATTTCTTATTTTGAAAATTTAAAACATAAATTAATGTTTCACAAACAATTAAAATAAATAGCTGATGACGTTAGCAAACATTGAACAGATACTGTTCTGTGTGTTCACCATAGTTTCTGCTATCTGCTAGTACTGCCTTCATTTCAAAATAAGAGCATGCCATTAATCAACATAACTTGGCACAAGATGAACAAAACCCTCCTCTGCAGCTCATTGCATCATGACAAACATGTTGAAATTGATCATTCTGCAGGTCTCCTACCTAAATGAATATACAAAAACTACATGGATGTTCATGTATTTTCAGGAAACATGATTTGGTATCAGTAGAACATTAAACCCATAAATTGATTATAAATGGAAGAAGAATGATATCTCACCCTGTTTCCATATGTTGTTGATAAAGGGAGTTCAATGGTCCGTTTACTCAGTGTAGGTTGATTAGTTTTCAGTCAGGTCATTGACCCCGTCAGCCTAATCTCATGTTCTACTGATATTTGGAACTTGCACCATACCGTGCTGTGCAAATATCAAAACATTTAGCAAAAACCAGCAAAAGCTAAGTATGTTAACCTATTTGGTCACCATGATGGCAAATTTGTTTAATCTCTTAAGATAAAAATAAAACTGCATCAGATCTCTGTTCCTTTCACAAGCAGACTCACTCTTTGAAGAAGGGGCTTCAAAACTGTGCAGCATCATGTGCAAATAAAGCAGAATCTTTAACTGTTCTGCAAGTCGTCCAAGCTGCCGCATTGACCAATCACACGTTCCTGATAGATATGCAGTTTTTCTACTTTTACCTCCAGCTCATCACCATCAAAGGTAACACAGCTGCTATGCTAACCCTCCAGAGTTGTACAATCCTGTCAGATTGCTACAGACCTCTGTACTGTGGTTTGGTGTATAATCCACCACCCAGATCATATTTCATTTACTCGCCAGTACATCAAATAACACACACACACGGTGCTTTACTGATGGCATGATACCTTATGTTGTCTATCCAGCAGTCTATGGCTACAGGAACCAGCAGCTCCAGGTTGAGCCACAGAGTGAAGTAGGTGTCGGTCTTCTTATAGCAGATGTAATGGACCACACTGGGTTTGTCCAGCTTTGCCTCCAACTGGTTTCCCAGATCCCCAGGAACTGCAATGGGAGCCAACAGTCAATGTCATTCACTAACATTTTTAATGCGCACAATAGAATGGTACTGAAAAATTAAATTTGTCTAAAGTGGTAGCTTAGTTTGTTTGCTATGTTTAGCTTATACTCGCAGTGTGGCTCTAGGGATGAAATCTGAATCAGACTTTATCGATTCCCACACTTTTCCTCAAGTAAGCTTGAGGCGCCAAATGAAAACAACAACAACCACTGTAAGGGTTACCACGACAGCTGGTCCATAAATAAATGTCCCTCTTAGGGAGAATTGTAACAACTTTAGATAATATATAAATGATCATAAAAGTGTTTATAACTAATGTCAGGATTCTACTTCGCTAAACTAATATGAGTGTGGGGAAATGATCTAGCATCTTATTGCTTCCCCCGTGTGCTCAGTACAAAGCCAAGTACAGTCTTTTATTCTGATGGCGATTGAAACTGAAACTAAATACAGGATTTGATTTCTATATAGTCTGTTCAAATATTACAAAAACTGAAATAACAAGTTTCAATATAAACAATATGACATATATACTGGACCCAGTAACACAAGATATGTGAGAATCTAACAAATCTAATTTCAAATATATATTAAAAAGTACAATTATCCTGACTATCTGGTCAGACTTTGACATTTTGCGCTACCTTTTAGCTTTCCATCCCATGGTACAGGATTTACATAACTTATCAGCTGTTTTGGGTTTGATTCACACAATTTAACAAAAGCTCCACACAGACTTTTGACTGTAACTAAAATATTGGTAATTTGTTGTGCAAATTGATTTGAGCATCAACAATCCAACATTTGTTTGATGGTAGTTTTCACCCACTGTAGATGTAGATGGCTGAACATAAGAAACCAGTTAAAACCTCTACAGAATCACTATTTCATGCTCAGTACACACTGGATGTTTAACCACAACCACGAGCAAACAGCAGATCAGTGTGGGTCAAGCATTTACATTCATGTACACAGAGGCTGTGGTTGTAACTGGGCCCCAAATGGATAAGATTCCTCTAAGCCTGAGACCATTTAATTATGAAGCAGTATATTTAAACTAGCAGAAACTCTTAACTTATATTAAACATTGAGGATAACTAAAGTAACCCACTTTATTGTAGGAACACACAGTGTCCTGCTCCAGCTCAGTCATATGATCAGAAGGCTGCTGGGGCTGTAAACACTCTGAACACAAACAGCTCTCACTAATGTGAAGCGGACACTATGTCACGAATTCATGTCAACATTACTGAAGTATTCCTGTGATTTTAGTTTCTGATTATAACTCCGATCAACAAAGTAAATGAGCGACATCAGACTCCTCAGCAAACGATGACTAAGCTAAATTCATTTTCAGTATCTGTTGGAACACAGTGTGGACGACACACAAACCGGAAAATCGAAAGGACACTTTTGAAGACCTCTTTCTTGTTTTGGTGCAAGAAGAGAACCGACGGGCCAAACATTTATAAAAGTCTAAATTTAAGTGACGTGTGTGTACATTAGGTTAATATATTTGAGCCGATTTGCAGACTGACAAGGAAATAGGTTGAAAGAGTTTGAGTCTTGCGTTGGGGTTTTCACAGCGTTTGCAACACGTACGAGAATCTTAAATTAGTTATATTTCGAGTGGAATTTGGCCTATCTCCACCATCGCCCGCCGTCGCTAGCTACTGAGTCAGTCGAAAGGACAGTGAGTTGCGCAATTATTTGTCAACGTTCAATCACAGTAAACACGAGTATAAGCACTTGAGAACTGGAGAAATACTTACTGAGGACCACAGGAGGTCTTGAGGACAGACAGGACTTGTCGCCGAGACATTTCTTCAGCGGTTTCCCGCTGCTCCGAGCCGTCAACAACAACAAACCGACTTGAAGCAGCGCACAGACTGCAGCTACCCGGTACCAACCCGCCATGACTCCCGATGTCTCATAGCCAGACGGACATGATGTGTAGATGTGCGGCGGTGCTGTTCTGACTGGCTGTTAGTTTCCTCTAGTCGTTTTCCCAAAATATAACCATTGACGTTAATCAGTGAACAAAAAAAAGGTGTTGATCACGAGGTCCAATAGATTACAGAGCAATCAACCCAGACAGCCTATCCTCAACAATCAAGTCAAAAGGAATCGACGTCAGATATAATCAGACGGAATAATCATGTGACACACGTGACTTCGTTGACCACATGCTTTATTATAGGTCGTAACATTCATATATAGACATGTTTACATGGCAGTATAAATATCATGACTGGTTTCGTGTGTGTGCGAGCTACAAAATGTGTTTAAGTAAAAAATGACTTTATGATCATTTTACACAAGAACAGGTGAAGATATGTTACTGTCAAACTAGCTAAGGAATATGACAACCAGGTGTCACTGTCAGTGTGTGAGTACTTTACAATAATAACTATGTAGTGATCTATCTATCCAAAGTAAACAAAACAGAATTGTGTATTTTTGTAAATTTGCATGTAACATGATTTGAAGTGCAAGAAAAACAACAGATTACAACATTAAAGCGGCTTTCATAAAAATCCCTATTGCTGTATTTGTAATTATTATTATATGATTACCATTATGATACCATTGTGACCACCATTAAACATAAGGGATAAACAAAGAGACAGCTTGGAAATATCAATAAACAGATGCAAACTCATACTGCAAGTCATGAGACACAGGACAGAGTTACATGTTCTGGAAAGTACAGATTACTTTGGAACTGTTTCACTTAACGATCTAAGAGGGGCGGGGCAGATACATTTTGGAGGTATGCGGAATGTGTTTTTGTTTGACACATGAACAGACAAAGTCAACTACTTTAAAAGTCCAGCACTCTGTGTTTTGTTTAACTCAACTGTCTACTATTTAATTCTAGATCTGATGTCAACCTCTTTAGGTGTGTCTGACTTGCCCTCCAGAATGTGCTGGATTTGGTTGAGCACCTTCTCATGGAACACTATATCCAGGTGGGGCAGACCTTGGTACTCTGTTACATGGACAGGTTTCTCTTGCTGCCCCACCCAACGTTTGCAAAGGCTCATGCTCAAGCTGTCCACTGTGTTGTCCCCGTCGGCATAGACAAAGTCCACGGGGTCCGCGTTGGGAAACTCCTCGTCGTAAATGTACGTTACAGGGGTTGGAAGCCCCACGCCGTACATACACCACACCTCAACACCAGGAGGGTGAAGATCACCAGTGAGGTTGTTGGTGTCCTCCCACATGAACCTGAAACCAACAAGAGGTCAAGGGGTATGTTAGTGGGAAAAGGAAGCTAAATCAGTTGTAATTTTCGGGCCTCATTCACAAAGCTTTCTAAAAAGACGATTCTTGTGCACTTGCGCAGTTTTTTACAAAGATTCTGACATTCACCAATTTAAAAAACATAATGCTTATTTAATTATTTCATAATTAACACTACAGTAGCACTTCAGTTCACATTGTAGGACATCACTATGAAACATGAAGTTCCACTTCTGGCACCAGACAGCTGACTAGCTCAGCTCAGAAAACTCTGAGCAAGCCTGGAGGGATGGGGCTGCTCAAAACCAGTTGTTCCATAGACAGGCTCTGAGCGTAAAGTTTCAGCCTCGGCAGAAACAAGGATCTGCACAGTTTTTGAGCATGACAATTTACAGACACATTCTAGGGATGCCAGGGACATATTTTTGAACGTCCTAAAGGAGTATAATATGAGACATTTAAAGTGGAAACCATGAGCCAAACTCAGTGCTGCAGTTATCAGGACTGCAACTTTACTGTTTTGTTTCTCTGATGTTGGACTCTCATTGTGTTGTTTATAGCTACAGTGAGTGAAAAAATCAAGGCTGTGTAAAAACTTTAAAACTGTTAGTTACCAGCCATCCTCATAACTAATGTCTCTGAAGAAGTGCTTGTAGTCCTGGTTGGTGTAGTTAAAGGTCGGTGTGGAGATAAACACGTGATCCTTTGGCCAATATTGCTGAGATGGCAGCATCCAAGGATTAGTTACTGCCATCCTTTGCTCCTCGCGAATCTTGATGTTGGAAATCATCGGGATGCCGTCATTTTCACCTGCAATGAAGAACACGCCAAGCATGTGGGAGGGTTTCAAAGCACAACTACAGGTACTAACATGAGAGATAAGAATGTAGACTTAAATTAAGCATACATAAAATACTAAGTATGTTTTTGTTGTATTGACAGTGCCAGTGATACAGTCAGAAAATAGCCTTGAATTGTATTGTATACCTGACGTCAGGACTCTAAGTGCTTTAACAGCGCCTCCCCATGGAGCTCCCAGGGAAATGAAGCCACTGATGTATTTGTCTTTCCAGGCCTGAGGCTGGTGGTTTAGGAAGTAGAGTACGTAGTGGCAGCCCATGCTGTGCCCCAGCAGGTAAACAGGCTGCTGGTATCTGTCGTACATCTCCTCAACCATCTCCCGCAGCCTTTTGAGATAATCTGCATTCTCATCTGTGGAAGAAGAGATGATCATGATCCTCTCTTTTACAGTACATCGGTTATCATAAGTGTCATAAGTAAGGAGTTTGGCTTGACTTTCTTGACAGTATTGTTGAAAAATTCTGCAATGAGCTGACAAACCCACAGTTCTATACATATTATCATCTACTAGTTATCACCACATGGCAGACATGTTTGCAAACAGGTGCCTATTTACATAAACAGACAAAATGCAACATTTGTAATTATTATTGTTATTATTTTAGACCACCTCAATACATGAATGTAAGTCTAATACTACTCTCCTTTTAGCTCTGTTTTGGTCTTCACCAGCTCCAGAGAAAAAATACTATTGTCTTTAGCTGCTACATATCTGACTATACCTGCAATAAAAACCAAAACAATGAGCAAAAAGAGATTAAAATACTCTGAGTCAGGGTGATTCTCAAACATGCCAGTTTGAGAAAGATCAACCAGTTCATTGTTTTGGTTTTTAGGCTGCTGTTTCTTACAATTCCACTTCCTTACTACCTTTACAGTGAGTGACAGCATAACCTTAATCCTAACATTAGGGTTAGGATTAGGGCTATGCTTACCCTAACCTTACAGAGTAGAATTTGTAAAGGCCAAAAAAGAGTGAAGAAGAGGGTGAATATACTGTGGCCAGAAAGAGGACCCCAAATGAATAATACAGTATGCCTGTGTTATGTGAAATTGGTAAAACAAAAATTTTAATTAGTCATTAGTGGAGTTTTAAATATTTTAGGGATTACAGAAGCAAATTCTTTGTTTTCATCACTTTTTTCCTTCTTTACTTTGTTGTTTCGTTCATAAATGCCATCACAGCAACCAGAACCCAATTACAGACTAGAGACATTATTATCACTTCAGCAGGACAAGCTGAACTGATCTACAGGCTTCTTTTATGAATTTTATGTGCTCAAAGCCAACACATGCAAAATGCCAAACCTTCTCATTTACATACTCTCTCAAGTTACAGCTCAGATGCACTGGTAACTATATGCTGCGATGTGCCAGAAATAAATGTTTCTGTCTTTTGAGTCAATGATACGTCTGATGAAAGTAAAACATTTCCAGTCATGGTCTTTTGCTTTGAATGTCTCGTCTCTGTCGGTTATTGCGTTTTGTTTTTTTTATCTGACTTGTAATTTTGACTTGTAAATGTGTCTGCCAAATGTGTACAGTATAAAGCTCTTTTAATCAACCAGCTAGAGTGTGACTGTAAGGGTGCAGGTGTATTTTTGTTACTTACTAGGAGCTAATCTCCAATCATACGGTGCTCCTCGGACTGTCTCATTGCGAATGTAGCCTATGTTGACCAAATGTTGCACCATAGTGTGAAAATAACCTTAGAAAACAGAAGCAGGTGTTAATAGTCTAATTGAGCTTTACTTGATGCAAAGTGCATGTGTGATATTCAATTAAAATATCTATTGTAGAAATTGAACACTTTGTTAGACATATAAGTCATTCGTCTATCATTCAAAAAATACATTCTGCAAAGATGATAAAATTCACAAACTCTCTCTCTCACCAGCCAGTGTATTATAGTCAAGAAACTCAATGGAATAGGTCTGTCCAAAACCTGGCACCTGAACCTGTACCCCTGGTGAGTTGGTTGACCTCCGAGTCGTCCTGTTGTAAACAAGTCTGGGGCACACACATGAACATTTGTGTCAGTCTACTTTAGTAAAACCATTCTCTGATTTGGCTCTAATAATGTCTGACATGAAGCAAAAATATTTTCGTCTATGCAGTATAATTGCTCTTTGCAGTTATTGGCTACTTTGACTAGTCTGAGACACTTAACCCTATAAGGCCAATGGTATCATATTTGATACACAAAAGTGTGCAATACACACTCCAGTTAAAAAAATAGGATGTTGTGGCTATTATTTGTTGGACTGGGCTTTAAAGGGTTAAGATTGATCCACTAGAATGCCACAGGAAGGCACCTGAGGAAGGTGAAACAGCCATTCATGGGGAGAAGCTGATGTCAAACAAGCTAAAAAAAGAGGAATTTCAAGATACAATGTTCATATCAGGATCAGCAGGCCAGCCGTTTTACCCTCTAAGGGATTCTTTGTCTGAGCCTCAGGACATAACTAAATATCTCATTTGCGGGGAAATGTTAAGTGGTCAGACATCCAAAACTTGACCATGACCCACCAGAGAATTACTGGTTATAGAAGGCTTCATTTCAAAGAACCACAAAAGATCTCAACAACTGTTCATCCCCCTGGATGAACATAAAGAACACTGGTACTTACAATCATTCTCAACACAACCCAGTTCTGAACTACCACAGTCTGACCTCTTCACTCTAGCGCACCCTGATGTGGAAATACGACCTGAAGTTACAACTCTGATCATCAAAACTTCAGAAACCAGGTTAAAGTCTCATGGTTTTGAAAGGGTTTCTCATTGGATAATCCTGTGTCAAACTATACCACAACTTCTTCACGCTGCAGCATAATTTAGGACTTTATTCAAGACATCATTTAAGCAGTGAAAATGCTGTGGTTACAATAAGAAAAGCTCTTTGAATGAGCTCTACCAAGCAAAAATGATTATTCTCACAGTGCAGCATGAAATTTTTTAAAGTGAGAATACAAACGAAATGAAATGAAGCAACCATTGCTCAAACAAAGCCCCCTTAGAAAGCTCAACCCCATCCTTGAAGACAGATTGCTCAGTTAGTGGTTGCCTTGCATCACACTAACTTTAGAGCTTAAAGAACTGAAAATCTGTAAAGTCTGCAAGTAAAGGGCTGTAAATGGCAGTTTAACCCCGCACATTTGAAATCTGTTTACATATCAGGGGAAATAGTCCTGTTGATTTCAGAGTTGACTCGTACTATATGTGTACCTTCACACATGCAGCTTGTCCGAGTAAAGTCCAGAGACCAGTGCATGTGTGAAAGCAGCTGAGGGCTCTGTCAGCACACTCTGACAACTGACCCAGCAGAGCTCCATACTAAACAAAGGGACATGTTCAGTGTCTCGCAGAGGTGGAGAGGAGAACACCTTGCTACTCATCAGACCAGAAAAAATTGACAGCTGACAAGCCTAACATCAAATTTGTAGATGTTGTTTGACTGAAGGACAGATAAGCTCACAGCCTTTGGGACTTGTCATAAAGACATTCCTTACCATTGTCAAGGCAAAAGTATAGACCATAACACAAATAGCTGTGAAAGTGTTTCTGAGACTGGTCTCAGAGATGGTGGTTCTTGTGTCAGAAGGTGTGAAATGTGCTGTCTGATGAAAGCCTTCTATAAATAAAAAGCTCTGTCTTGTGTTTTCTGCAGGACTTCACTCACATTGTTAGCTAAGTGTGTCATTGTGAGGACAGTATGAATTAAGAAAAATTTTACAACTTTGGCTTAAATGTAAACGTGTTATTGAATTGGTGTGGTGGTCAGGACATACCCGGCCTTTCTCCACTAGGTTGGTGATCATGACGATGATGCTTGTATTTTGCTCCCAAACCATCCGCCAAAAGTCTTCAAAGGTGGACTTGAGAGGTCCCTGGGCTGCAATGTAGGCTTTAGGCTTATTATAACCCTAAAGGATGAATAATGGAGACAGACAGTTAGTGGTATTTAGCTACTGCAATCACAATTCTACCAAACTTTATAAAAAAAAATGTATGTATTTTTGCATTTGTTCTTGCATTCATAATCTCCAAAGTGATTCTCCTTATCATGCACTGAAGCAAACACAGATCAGGATCTGAGACTTCCCAGCGGAAGCACTCACATCAACATAGTTGGCATTGATGTAGTCTGTGTGTTTGGAGTCCTTCCCAGCCAGTGGCCTCAGCTTCACCCTGCTGTGGTCATCTGAGGAGGAAACACAGAGCAGTGAAACGGTCAGTGAAACCACTGCAGGCCCTAACGTTAACCCGAACACAGTGCTGTCCGTGTAATGCTGTTACACTGGTGCCTTGCCAAGATGCCTGCTCCCAACCAGGAAGCACATTAACCTTTTACCTGACAGCTAAACAGCACTGCGCCTGCCCTTTGCCTTCAACAGTGTAACAAACACAACACTGAGCTGCTTCCAGCCTCAGCCAGTAGCTGTCTGAGACTGGATGAATGAAATATTCATAACAGATTGATGTAGTCAAGCACTGAGCCTGTGTGTGTAGCTTCAGTGGGCTTTTGGTAGGTCTGCTCTAGTGGTGGGCAGTTGCTTTGTCTGTGTTACTGGACAATTTCCTGAGTTAGCATCTGGACAAAAACAATGTGTGTGTGTGTTTTCAAACTGTGTACTTAGAGAATTACACTTCACATCAGAAATTATTCAGACTCTTTTCTCTTTTACTATATTGATAATTGACATAACAAAGTAAAAACCTATTTTTAAAAAGTTTTGCTAATTAATGAAAAACCTGAATTTAGACCCTTCTCTGTGGTTCCAACTTCTAGTCAGGATTATCCTGTTTATTAGTCAGTTGTTTTACATGAGACTAGAACTTGTGATTAAACATAGTTTAGAAAGGCACACACCTATATGTAATGTCCCACAATTCACACTGTATGTGATGAAATAAACCTTCTCAACACACAGGGAGACCTCAACATGGCAGTTCACAGATAAATCTGATGGAGCCTGAGAGGATCTGCCAGGATGAGCCGCTTAAATTCACATGTGAGAAGCTTGAAAAGATTTTCACAAGAAGATTCTGAGCTGTAATTACTGCCAAATGTGCTTCTACAATAGTTCAGAATTACGCATCTCAGTGTTTGCGTTACACAAGACACTTCAGTTTTCAATTTATATTTAAATAGTAATTTAAAATGGTTTTACATAATCATTATAAGTTCTTGTGTGTAGACAGATGGGCAAAATGCATTATTAAATAAATCGACAACACAATAAAATGGGGATAAAGTGAGGCCCCTGAATGCTTAGGTGACTGTATGTGGTCAAACTGACAATTTTTTATGATATTTAGCAGAACTACTGATAGTCCACTACTGACATTAATGAGAGTAGGACTATGTGTACTCTGGTGTGTGCCGTGTACTGTTGTAAGGAGAAGGATATCAAATGAACCAGTGCCAAGCTGTTGTTAGTGTTACTGTGAATAGATGTCTCAGTGCCATGTTTGTATCATGATTGCTCCACTCCACCGACACTTTGGAGACTATGAATAAGAGAAAACTTATTCTGAATAGAAGGAAACTTATTCAGAAATGTGCAGCATTTTTACAGAAATGCACAGAATTGTAAAAAAAAATGTAAATGAACTATTTAAACTAAAGATTCCATCCTTAAATTCTACTCTAATTGTGGTAAAAACAGGAACTCTGTAAAGCAGTCTTTTGATATTTCTGGCTGCCAGGGGAGCCCTGCTGTGTTTAATGGTCCACCCTTATGCACAGTATCATTTTTACCCAGAGTATAACAAGGTTCAGGACTGTCCACTTCCCCAAAGTAAGGACACTAGAACTGACTTTTTCCTGCTTGTTTTCAGTTGCATGTTAAGTTTTAAACCTGAGATTGAATCACTTCAGGTTAAAATCACAGTGTTTGCTATATAAAGAACACAGTGCAGAGCAGACACCATGGTGTGCCATCAAGTGTGTACTCACAGGCCACTATGTTGATGTATCTGTTCTTATGCTTGTTGTCAGGGTGGTTGGAGTGCTCTGACGTGATCTTCATATCAGCAGTGCACCGCTGAACCTCCTGAGGAAGAACACACACACACAGAAATACACACCTTCATGTCATTCTGATGTATCTATACTCTGCTTTAAAGCAGGGTATTTTTCCTGGCTCAGTGAAGACTGGGAAGTGCTTTACGAAGGGAACACAAATGAAACTTCCAGAACATTTCCTATGTATGCCCATAGTGGCCAGAGGATCAACTTCTTTGCAATACATCTACAGTCATCTACAGTCTAAGTCTAATGGATAATTTGCTGAAATATTTACATTTCATTTTACGCTCCCATTCTTCAGAGAATCAACACTTTCAATATTGGACACTATGAACTTTGTAATCCCAAAGGTTCTGTTAAGTAGCAACCAGACTTATTTTTGGGGTTTTGAAGACGTTTCACCTTCGATCCAGAAGGCTTCATCAGTTCATCTGGACTTTGTAGCACTGTCCTCAGGGCACAGTGTCAAATGAGTGCACATCTCATTCAACCAATTGCTGCTCTGTATAAAGGTAATGACCTCATGACCTTTCTTCTAGTGACACTTTTGTACAGTGAGATGTAGTGAATGTATTATCTCTAGGGGATGCAACAATTCACGCACTTTTAAAACCATGTTTACCAGATAATTGAAAACACACCACATCACTTATCACCTGCCTGGCATATTGATTTATTTTCCTGATGACATACCCTTAGGAAAAACTAGTATACTGTAAGTATATTTTAAGTATACTTCATGTATAGTAAGTGTACTTATGTCTATGTACTTCTAGTGTACTTGCAAGTATACTCTTAATACTTCTTGGGACTAAATTGTCCACAGTATGCAGTATGACTTCCTCCCATGCTGACGAACTGAAGCACAGCTGTGTCAATCATCACATCTGTGTAATTGTAAAAACAAAACTACAGTCTAAAGTTACTGAGAGGCAGCTCCTATTGACTGCTCACCCTTCTTACTGACTGTTATAAGACACCATGTCACACAACAATTTGTGACAAAATATAAATTGATAACTTTAATAGTTGTTTGTTTGCAAAGTTACTACTGAATCTACTGAAATGCATGCTGTGTATTTCTATATACAGTATACACGTATAGGCCAAGTAGACATAGACTTTTCGTTATACTTCAGTTAAACTAGCTAGCTAAACTACAGCAAGTATACTTAAATACTACTGTCTTGTATACCTCTAATGAGTACATAAAAAGTAAACTGAAAGTACACTTTCTCATTTTTAGTTTACAAGAACTATACTGAAATATACACTGCTCAAAAATAAAGGGAACACATAATCATTTCAATATAGGTCCAAGTCCATCACACTGTCCAGTTAAGAAGCAACACTGATTGTGAATCAATTTCACCTGCTGTTGTGCAAATGGAACAGACAACAGGTGGAAATTAGAGCCAATTAGCAAGACAACCCCTGTAAAGAAATGGTTCTGCTGGATCTTCAATCCAGTCAAGCACCTCTGGGACATCGTGTCTCGTTTCATCCACCGACGCCACATCGCACCACAGATTGTCCAGGAGTTGACTGATGCCCTGATCCAGGTCTGGGAGGAGATCCCTCAGGAGAACATCCATCGTCTCATCAGGAGCATGCCCAGACGTTGTAGGGAGTGCATACAGGACGTGGAGGCCACACACACTACTGAGCTTAATTTTAAATTGTCTTGAGGAATTTCCACAGAAGTTGGATCAGCCTGTGATTTGACTTTTCCACTTTTATTTTGAGTATGATTCTGAATCCAGACCTCCATGGGACAATAATTTCCATTGATCAACACATTCCACTATGTAATGAATAACGATTTTCAACTGGAAGATTTTATTCATCTAAATCTAGGATGTGTTGTTTAAGTGTTTCCTTTATTTTTTTGAGCAGTGTACTTGTTTGTCGTAAGGTTGCTAGGAAGTAACACCTAGTGTTAGAAGTACAGGTGAATCTTTTTTTCTTATTTACTTTCATAATTTTTTTCATATTTCCTCTCCTGCATGGACACTGCCTTATGACCGTTGTTTACAGTTCCAAACGAGGCAGAGAGTGATTCTGTGCTTAGCAGTCTGTGAGTACATATATGTCAGTGTTTAATGTTGAGTTCCTGCCAAGCAAACAGCTGTTGGCTGCTAGCTCAACATGGCCAACAGGGACAGCAGGGGTCAGATTTGGCTCTGACCTCTTGGACTAATTTCCCCCAGAGCTTTACAGGCCAATCTCCTTGTTTTAGCACGGTTACACATGGATTTATTGTTCTAATTAGGATCAGGATTTGCAGTACTTTACAGCACTGATATTTGCATGCACACACACATTCATTCACAGAAACACATCTCACTTCTGTTGATGTCTTAGAACATGAGGAATGGCGTGATATTACTTCTGCTGTGATTCTGATTTATGTAACTTGGGACCTGGTTTCCAGTTCACTGTGGTTCATATACTGTATGTTTTCCTCTTTCACACAGTTGTGCAATGGTGTTTGTGACGCGCTGACTTAGCACAGACAGGTTGCAATTCGACCATGACGCTACATGGTGCATGTGTAAAGAGTGCTGACACATCAAAGGAAAACCAAACAATGAAGTTTCTCAGTACAATGTTTCTTTCACTAAGAGCCTTCAGTACTCCAGTTCACAGCAGACTCTCTATGGAAATGTTGAGAGATGAAAGCATATTGCTAAAACATATTCACTTGGTTATTGCCCTGATGATGATAGTGAAGAGTGAATGTAACATGTGGTCTATATAGGAAGTGCCTCAGTCAAGTTTTTCCAGTTGCATTTATCACATAAATCTGATGAAGAAGATACTGCAGAAGTACAGACAGGTTGAAATGTGCCAGTCTGCATGACCTACATAATGGCCCACATTTCACATGCACTCTTTCAGGTTTCAGGTTTTTCTTGTTCTATGTAACCCTCTGAATTGTCTCATTTAGAGACGATACATTTGGCTATGTTGACAAAATAACAGCAAACCAAGACAATAAATGTGTAGATGCTGACAGTGGTGGACTGGGGTTTATATTCATTTCATTTGTCTTTAATTATATTATGTGCGTGTTTAAGCCAAGCATTTTAAAAGTATGAATATTAATACTTTTGTCTGTTTGTCTAGATGAAAAAGAATCTAAGCCAATGCAATGAGGATGATTCTAAATAGCGATGAATGATCCCCTCAGCTTCCCTGACAGTCAAAAGAGGCAGACCTGGGGCAGTAAGGATGTGACAGGAGCATTACTTAATTTAAGAAGCAGTGACAGTGTCCATTCAGCCTAAACTGGGGCACAGGGAAGAGAAAAAGGGGATACACTGGTGCTGAATGAGGGGCTCCATTTTCCAAGTTAAGTAATTCATTTAGGGGCCCTGGTCAGTGCACCCACTTTTCTGTATCTAGGAAGAGGAGGACTGGACAAGGGGTTCAGGGACACTGTAGTTAAAGCAGGGAAAGATATTTTAACAGACCACAGCTGCAGAGGGAACTTTGACTACATGGTGCAATGAGGCATGAAAAGGTGCTAACTACACTTTACTGCCCATCACTAAATCTTCCCTCGTCTCTCTGATAACCACAGTTGTTAAATGTGCAGCCCTTATGTCTTCATTATGTTTTACTATTTCTGCTTTCAAGACTTATGTGTTGTGGGACTGTATTTAGTTAGTAGAAAGTCTGTATTTGCTTCTACTACAAGATGAAATACACACAATATCCGTTATTGACCATCTGGATGTCAGCTTTATGAGTGCATACTGGTGTCCTGTGAATTATAAACCAGTTAGAATTTTAGAAATATAGAGATCTTTCATACAACAATCCTGTTACAAGTTGTGTTTGCTCACACTTGTGAGTTAGTTTATTGCACTTGTGCCTAACTACAGCACTTTTTAAATGTCTAACATCCAGCTTTATGTCTAAGGGCTGTGACCAGACTTTCAACAAAGAGGCAGATGAAACTTAAACTGGGCCAAAAAGTGGTGCTAGAAAATAACTTTCTACACAGGCAGGTGGCATTAGCCTGTATTCATCATTAAAAAACAGACCCAGGACTGCAGGTATATAATAGATAAAAGGAGCAGCTCACTCTTTCTCAACACAGATGGCTCATAGCGAACTCTAACCGAAAATACACCTGATAAGAAGTTATATAAGGATACTGTAGTCAATTTCTCCTCTCGTGCTTGCTAAACTGAACAGCTAAGTGACACATGATGTGTGACAAAGATCTGGTAATTTAGGGTCTATAAGAGACAGACAGCTGACTCAGGCAGAGGAGCAAGTTGTCCACTCACTGTTGGGTTGGTGGATCAGTTTACCCGACCACATGATGAGGGGTTATTGGGCAAGATGCTGACAAGTTGCTCCCAATGTGAAAAGTGTGTTACAACTTAAAAGCATTGTACTGTATACATCTACTCTCTCCCATTTTCTTCTCTGTATCTTTATACTGTATCTGAAAATGTTGATCCAGGAGAAACCTCTGCTGTAAAAGAGCTGTAAATCACCCTACTATAATCTGTGCTAATAATGCTTTTCAGTACATTTCATCTCAAAAAGTAATTTACCTCTAAACAGAACAAGGAAGGACAACTGTGAATGGTAAATGATCTGCAAGTATATGGCACCTTACTCCACTTCTCATTCTCCTATCCACACACACAATAATGAAAGCGTGACTGCCATGCAAGATGCCTGACACGCCATAGGTGACTGGGGGTCCAGAACCACAGCCACTTCAACAGAACAGCACAGCTTCCATGTTGACATGTGTAGTGCAGTATGAGATACCAGAGGCCATTTTCACACTTGCTTTAAGAAATGTAATGGAAAACATTAGTCATTATCACACCTAGTTAGGGTTCAGTAGGGTACAAGTAATAACACCATATCACTGTGTTCACAGCTTAGCATTCCAGTCTGGTTATATTACGCTATTTAGTTTGCAAAGACTTTATTGCTTACCTCAAAATCTTCTGAGAATCCTCGTTGGTTATTAGAGTAGAGATCAGAGACGTGTTTGACAAACTGCTGGACTGGAATGGCTTCCATGTCATCTGCTGAAAATAGACGAAACCAGGGTTAAACCAGCTTCAGGAGAAGGGTAACTTGTCCATGAATAAATCCACAAACCATCGCCTACTTCAACATTACACTTCTGATCTGGACACCTGTGTAGTACAGACACGGAGCAGCCTGCCCTTGACAAACAAAGATAAAGTCTGTGACTGCTGTATGAGCCTGTGTCATACCATTGCTTTTGTTTTGTTAGAGCAGTTTATACTTTACAGTGTAGAGTTACAGTGCTCTGTGGTAGAAGACCTCACATTTATCCTCCAGGTAGGTTTCACTTCACACCTGACCTGAATAGGCTCGTTAGGTGGACAATGGCAGGGAGTAAATGTAATAGCCACACCCACACCTCGCACACCCCTCCTACCCCTGCAGTAAAGAGGTTTGGGCTAGTTGCAGTATATTGTTTCTTAGTGACAAAAGAACACCAGCACAGTCTTCTTCAGCAGAGTTCCCCAGTAGTTTGGAAATTACAGATAAAATATTCAAATGTCCATGTTTCTGAGTTGCTCACCCAGGAGGAAACAATGTAGTCTATTATTTTGTAGTGTTTTTTGAAGCAGCGTGAGCAAGCAGTTGGTTGGTAGAGCTAGTCTATTAAGCCTTAGGTCAGTGGTTCAATTCCCAGCTTTTCTCACACAAGACTGAAATTCTGCAGTGCCACAATCATCTAGCTATCTATTACTGTCAATGTCAGTTATGCATTGTACAATGTCTTCTGGAAGTGTTTTTTTCCAACAAGATCCTTTTTTTGTAAAAACTAATGAAGCCATTGTAGCAAGATAATGACTGTGTTTTATGTGTTTCTTGTATAAATGAAATCTAAACAAAACAATATTTTATGTTTCAATTCTATAAAAACAATCTTGTTATAAAGAAAATGGATTTGTAAAAATTCTTATCACTGTGGCAGACTGCTGCTGTAAAACATCTTTGTTTTCCCCAAAATGAAAACATAGCAATATGTTCAATAATTATGTGCATTATCATTTAGAGCCATAGTCATGTATCGTCATTGTCAATAAAAAAAAACACACCGTCCTGTAGAGCTGCTCCATTTAACTCCACCGTCTGTGTGCATTCAATGAGTCGGCTCTGGTTAAACACACATTTGCATTCGGTGTGAAACATTCTTAACTTCAGTGAATGTGTCATGGTGCATTTAAGTGAATCCATCTGCATCTGTTTTGCCTTTGAACTGACTCTGTATTGACGGGGCTAAGTGTAAATATAGCTTCAAGTTGTACGATTCAACAGGACCATTCATTTGCTCTGATAAGTACATTAGTGGATTTTAGCACAATTTCAGCCAAGACTCTTACTCTTTATTTGTGTCTATGCATTTTCATTGTTCCATTTAGATTCTATGAAGATTTAATGCATTTATACCAGTTTACACTGCTACTGCATAATGTTGTCAGGCTCAATAGACAAAAAAATGCAACAGAGCCAAATTTTAAATTTTAAATTGATGTTACCATTTTTAGTTATTATTTTTCCTTGTCAAAACCATCAAATGTTCAGTTAGTGGCCAATCAGTGTATCCTGCAGCCAGTAGCAGAGATACTGCTTCTTTCTCCACACACAGATTTTTTTACTTTTCACACCTGTGGTTCATATCCAACTGACTCTGATGCACATGCCATTACTAGATATCATTAAAAGTTGTACACAATGTTTTTACGCCTCTATGCTTGTGACATTAATAGAATGATATTTGAAAAATGTCTTCACAATTTCAAATATCTGCTTGGACTCAGTGATGAACAATCATGCGTGTTGTATTCTCGATTAGAATACAGACACATGTAAACTACAAGGTCTGACAGAATCCTAAAAGTGCACCGTGGTAATACTTCAGAGACTACATTAGTGAATATAATGACAATCTTCCAGGTTAAATTTGCATGACTGTTAGTGGGTGTGGTCAAGTACATACTAATTACTATATTACTATGATTCTGACCATAAAAAAGCACATGACACTAATATAACAAGTGTGTAATGTTTGCTTGCCTGTGTGATGTGTGTGTGGAAGGTTCTGTCCTCAGTGGCTGCTGCCTGCAGGTTTTAAATCCAGCAGAAGCAGAAGGAGGATTATGGGATGTGTGAGGCTCCAGGTTGGAGCTTTTGAGACAATTAACACTACTAACATATGCTCAGACGCCACATGCCTGTTTGACTCTGATGGCCATAGTGTAGCTCTCTATTAATGTACATGTTGAAACTGCTGGAAGACTTTCCAACACTCAACACAAATTTATCAGAAATGTTAAATTAATGATAAATAGAAAACAGCAGCTGTATTAGTCTATTCCTTCTGGGGAGTGGGATAGAGGCTCGGAGGCATTCTCCTTTTTATGCTGGACTCTGCCATGCTGGGCACACTGGCTCTGCTGTGAATGGAGGCCTGTGGACTGAGCCAAGGCCTATTGTAAATAGGCCCCAAAGCTTTTAATTGATTTGACGTGTTTGGATCAAAAATCCTGGAGCCGAAGACCAGAGCTGAAGCAGCCACACAGCCTTTTCAAGCCCTGTAGAGGTTTTCTATATGTGTGTGCGCTTTGTAATTGGTGATCTAAACATGCCCTGTCTCTCACTCTCTCATATTGACACACCACTCTACCTACTGAGACTCACAAATACATAAATGTGTGTGGTGTTATGCAGTCAAGTGTTAATCCCTAATTTGGATTACTGCTGTGTTTACAGACCACTGGAAGATGAGACGAGTAGGCTGGTGTTTGACCTTAGACCTCTGCTGTAAGAATAGCCGTGACCTACAACCTCCCGAGTGGACAGCCTGACCAGCAGTCAACTAACAATGTGCAGAACTACTGCACCTAAAACCAGCTGATAGACTAAAATAAGGTTCCACAGCTCTGAGAAGGCTTCAGGCCTCATCAACAGCAGATTGTAACAAAAAGGACAAGCAGGTAAACAACTAGAGCAGAAGTTTTACCTAGCAATTATACATATGTGAAGGTGTGTGGTTGGTTGTTACCTGGGATGGGGATGACTGGGATCGTCTCATTCGGCACCACCCTGGGTGAATTGCTGTCTTCCACATAGAAATGGGCTGTCTGGAAACAGCGCCTGGCAGACAGAGAGAGAGGCAAAGATGAGCTTCCTATAAGTCAGGCTCTGGCTCTGTTGCACTTCCCATTTGAGGTCAAAACAAATAATGAATCTTACATCTGAATATGGATACAAGAGCCTTTTTATCCCACATCTATTTGTTGTTAATTTACTCATAAGTAAATCCTTTTTCACTGAGAATTTTTGTTTTATCTTTGAACAGGGCTGGCTGTGTCCAGTCAAATAACAATTGGAAGTCCTGCTTGCAGGTTTCTAACAGAACTCATCTGTCATTTCTCTGTAGGAATCATCTGAACAACAAGCAAGTGGAAAAGTAAAGATACCAATATATATATAGAGAGAGGAAAAAGAATTGCAGCAAGGACAAGAAAAAAAAGACAGTATAAAGGGGTTGGGGTACTCCTGTATGATACCACTGTGAACAGAAGACTCTTAACGTGACATGACATTTGTCTAGTAAAAGATAAAGGTACCATACTTTGATGAATTTATCATGGCAGGTCAGCAAGCTAAATGTGATCTTCTCAATGTTAACAAAAAAGAGGGTCTTTGATATGGTGTCTGAAAGAAGGAGGAGCGAGGAGAGAGAGTCCAGCTGAACCTTCACACTGGATACCAAACCTGTCCCTTCAGGATATTTGATGTTATGATCAAAACAATTCTAATTCTAATTCAATCAATTCCTGTGAAGTGCGATCATGCAATTTTATATATACCTGCAACTTTTCTGACAATTTGTCCCTGAACACTTTGCACACATTGCACGGTGCTGAAGAGCCCTGTCACTCCACACAATGTTACTTTCTTAAACTAAAAATGTAACACAGAAGTAATTGATATGTCCACTGTTGTCAAGACAAGAGGAAATATCTGATGTCTGGGATAGTGTTGATCATTTATGGGCACAGGAGACTCCTGACGCTTCTGGGAGAGGTGGGATATCTGTGTATTGTTAAGACAGGTGAGTTATTCAAAAAGCCTAAAAATGTACATACATTGCAATTTTTTAGAAAAGCTGAAGCAAAATCCTCTATTTTGCACCACAACAATCATAAAAAAGTCTGCGGAAGGACTGCTAAATGTAGGGTTAAATGTAGGCTGTAAGAGGGTTTGGTTGTAGTGGTTAGTTAGATCATTAAAAATAGAGGGTCACAATCCAGAGAGCAGTGGACAGAAACAAAACATGTGGGCTAATGTTGTGGTAAAGTGTATTAAACTGTAATTATCATACTAAGGTCTAGAACACAACAATGGTGTATTTGTGAAAGTATTTTTTACCAGTGTTCATATGTGATCTCTTGGTTCAGTTCATTTCGCCATGTTTACAAACTACAGTGTAGTTTGTACAGTTGACAGGTTTGTGTACAGGACCCAGTTGGTACCTTTGAGAGGAGGGGCTGTGTGAAGTAAATCATCAACAGATACTGTGCATCTGAGGGAAAATACTCATGGTTATGTCTGTGTTCAGACACACAGCACTTGGTGAGTGTTGGACAGGGATTGTGTTCTGACTGAACAGAGACAATCTTAACAGTGACGTGACAGACACAATGTGCGGATTTAAACAAACTCACAATCTTTCTGTAACTACACTTATATGTTTTGTTGCCTAAACATCAGCACTCTGGAGTTCAAACTGCATCTGTGACCCACCTGCTTGCTTCTTGTACAGGAATGAAATATTTAGAGATACATTAGCAAGTAAAGTGTACAGAAGCAGGTATGTATACACCCCACTAATTAATCATAAAACAACATCGGTTTATATTTCTCTCTGGTGGTTTGAAATTAATAACTGTGTCCTTTGAGACTCAGGCTTAATGGTGACATTACAGTGATGAGGTTTTGGTCGTTATGGAATCACACACACTGAATGACTTCTAAACACTAAACAAAACAATGGTCTTTGTTTGTGCAGAGAGAAAGAGACATACAGATTGTATCATGGACGTCAGCAGACTGTCCTCCTTCCCACAAAGTACATACTGTATGCAGGTGGCAGGAATGGACTTTGAACTCTAAACACAACACGCGCAATTACACATGCAGCACAAACACAGACACACACACACACACACACACACACACACACACACACACACACACACACACACAAGACAGTAAGTAGAACAGTAGGGAAAAGTAGGGACAGAGTGAAGCCTGGAGGAGTGATGAGATCAGAAGCAGTTTT
>OMLM01014780.1:92738-108585 GCA_900302695.1 Helostoma temminkii | reverse complement strand
AGTCTAGGTGTGTTTGTAGTCGCATCCTGTATAAACAGAAGCTGTCATGCATGTGTTAGTGTTAAAATAAAGCAGGAAGAAGCAGACGATGTGCCTCTTGTCTCCTCTAAGAAAAACTATTTCTGAAGCGCACATCAAACAAAGAGACGAGCAACATTTACTGTACATCCAACCGTCAGCTTAAAGAAAACTTTTACACAGTGAAACGTGTTTTACCACCTAAACTAAACCAGGTACAGTGTTTGTTATATCCGAGCTGATACTGGGCAGAGATCGGATTCAGTTCGGCAGCATGTAATCAAATGTTACTGCTGTCTGCTGTAAACTGTATTTCAAAAAGAGGATTTAATTTTGAAACCGTTCGAGCAGCATTCATCAGCTGACCAGACAGCTGACCTGTTGTGCGTCAGGGCAGAATTAGTGTGATGTTGCAAAACCTCTTAGGGAGTATGTTGTGGTGGGTGTTTTCTGAGCACACAGTGTCCAATAAGACACCAAAGACTGTTGACAGTCTCTTGCACTGCTGCTGCTGGCATCTTTAAACCATGACCACAATCTTTCTCTAGCCTTAACCAAGTACCTTAGTCTCCCTATGCCTAGACCATGGAGGATCATAGAGCATTCATGTGAATTGATCTTCAGTCATAAGAATGGTTTAGAAGTCATTACTAAATGTGCACCACAGTTTCTAAGATCTGATCCCTTGTGGGCAGCCTGGATGGTGACTATATCTAGATAGTACAGAACTGCAGAGCAGCACTGTTGTATGCTAAAAGATACTGAACAACAAATACGCACAGTTTGTGTCAACCATCACTCAAGACTGTAACAAAAAGTCCATGTTAGCAAAACACTAATAATTTAATGTTTTTTCTGTATCACACCTACCACCTCTGCACTGTGGTGTCCTTATCTACTACTACCAATTCCAGTGTCAACATCACCTCAGCTCTCTGTGTGTGTGTGTGTGTTTGTGTGTGTGTCCAGACCCTCCATACCTGTATTTGATACAGAGCAGAGAGCAGAGAGCGTTCATCCTGGTGAACAAGCTGAGTAGAGAGAGCAGACGAGGTGCTGCATGCTGCTGCTGGCATGAACTAAGAGCAAGTGCATGGAGAAGGAGGGAAGAAAGAGGGAGGGAGAGAGGGAGGGAGGCAGGGACAGAGGGAGGGAGGGAGGACAGCTTTCCCAACAAGGCATGAAGGGGGTTGTTCCCGCTCTGTCACACCAACATGCACACAGACACACACACTTACACAGGTCAATCCTGTGTCACTTCCTGGTGTGAGACAGCTGGTGTCATGATGCATTCAAATAACATGGGACAAATATGACAGAATCATGCTGTGGTTCCATGAAATTATGTACAAGCCAAGAGGCAGTGACACTCTGTTTGCCTCTGATCATTTGATCAGATGTGATGACTTATAAAGTGAGGAATTCTTTAGAAACCAAGCCAACAGTGCATTGCATGTTTAGATTACAAATCAAAATACATTAACAGGCAGCAGCTTTCGATACGCAGAGCATACTGTAGCAGTGCGGGAGCAAGCACATTTTGGACAGAGCCCAGAGCAGTTTTTTTAAAGGGAGGGAGTTCCTCTGTCCCCCCCCAGTTTCGCTCTGGTAACACTCACACCATGACTCTGAAGCATGCCTACACCTGATTCAAAATCCACTGTTCAGTCAAAAATAGGTTTCTGAGTGAGGGGCACAAATTCCCAGCGCTCCACTCTACGAATGACCTCTGGCACTGCCAGAGCTTGTAATAGTAAATTGTTATGAAACTCATATTTACCTGCAAGATCTAAATGCAACAGAGCAGTCTGGGTAATCTGGACGGCACTGACTGCTTGCCACTGTGGTGGGGGGTGGAGTCTGTAGAAGGCAGGGTTGTGACCTGATTTGTTCCTCAATAGGATTAAAAACCCAGACACACCCCCAGCACCTGTTGCCAGGCTGGTGTGTGTGTGTGAGAGAGTGTGTAAGGGAATATGAGAAGTTTTACACACAGTTTCTCAACACTTGTACACCAACTGGTGTTTACCATTATTTTCAGTAGGAGCCCTGAAAGCTCACTAGATCGTGCTCAGTTGCAACAGAGATCATGTAATATGAAAACACAAACCAATAATCATGTGAGACGTACATCAGACATCAAGTTTAACACCATATGATTATTGTGTCACTACTGCTTAGTCTCACACACTGTTTTCTTCATATGCCAATGATGATTTGCTATGTTTTCCAGATTTCAATAAAGAGCCATGCTGCTGTTGTCCAACTTTGATTTAGCCAATTACTGCTGGTTATACAATCACCATCTGATGCTTTTCCCCCAGCAGTATAACAACAGTGCTGTAATCAGTGATGGAGTAGAGGAAGATCACATCTTCTATATAAACAGTTAACATTATCTCAGGCTCAGTGCACTGATAAAAGATGGTCTGTCCCAGATATTCCCCCCCTTGAACCCACGCTATCAACCTCCCTGTGAAACTCTTCACTGGTGAATTATCTCTAGCCTGTTGGTGGCAGTGAGACATAATAAACACAAATAGTAAAGATGTGATCAAATGATTCTCTAGTAGACTTTTATCTGTAGATGCTGATTTAAGCATTCTGGTGATTTATAAATAATAAAATAAAATAGTGGCTTCTGACATATCACTCTCAAAGTGTGGTTGACCTCTTCAGACATTTAGTCTGCTACTTTGGATATACTGGTTTAGTTTGAGGGAACTGATGTGATTACATCAAGGTATGTCTTCATCCAGATGCAACACACATTAAAGTAACCAGAAGATGTATTTATAATGATATTTAATGTTTCTCACCAAACCATATGATCTACAACATCCAGTTTATCTGACTAAAGAGTAATTAAAGTATTTGTATGGCTGTATTTAGGTTCTCATGACACTTGATTAACGTTAGAGAAAGACTATGGTCTGGCTTAATAAAAAGAATTGACAAAATTGCTCTTCTGATAGACTGGTGACCGTTCAAGAGTGAACCCCACATTTCACCTCAACCTGGCTCCAGCATCAGCAGTTTGGGTAATTTAGGTAGCAGTAGTAAAAACAGTAAAAGATACCAGACCAGACGGTTGTGTGAGAGACACATGATGAACATCTTGATAGTATAAAGTGTGTAAACATCTTTCTTTTTTTTAGCAGTAGCAAATTCCGCATCTGATGATGTTACAAAATTGTAACATATCAACCCACGGAATTCCACACGAGATGGTGACATATTATGGGTGTAAAGCCTATCTGCTCCACTATGCTCTGTCCAACACAAATCAAGCAGAAATAATTAGAATTTTCTGACTGATGGGTCTCGCTCAAACAATTTTAGAAGCAAATATCTACACTGCTACTGTTACACTGCTCTTCAATGAGTCTGGATCATAGGCAGCCCAAACAGCAGCTCAACACATTTGAGCATAAAGAAAGAAAAAACATTATGTATTATAACTAGCATTATGGCTACAAACGGATGGTCATGGTTTTGTTTAAAAGTAAATTATGTTTCTCTGTATTGACCCAGACCACAATATTTCCTTTACCAAAGTAATGTCTACAAAAAGCATAACAAGCTTTAATAACACTTTAAAAACTGGATGTAAGATCAGATATCATAGTGAAAAGAAATATCTTGCCTGCTTTAGGTTAAGGTTATTGAACACTTACATTTTATTACTAGAAATTATCAATAATCAATAACTTTACATTAATAATGTAAAAGATACTGAAACATATTTAGGAAAGATGCTGCAAGTTGGGAACAGTGTTTGGTGCTGTGCCCTCTGAAGTGATGAAACTACCAGCATTCAGTTTGTGCTTTAAACAAATAGCACCTACAAAAGAAGACATGCATGGTGTCTGCCTGATTCCAAACCTTTTATGTGAAGAAAATAAATGTCACAGTGTTCTTTGTTTTCAGTGTAAATGAAAAATTAACATTATGTACAACGAAGAAGTGTTGCATTTTAAATGAGATTTTATGAAAGATTAAACAGGGTAAATGTAAGTTTAATAATGAGCGTTGATGCAGATGTGTAATCAGTGAGTGGCCACTGAAAGATAAACTATATTATTCAATCATCGCAACACATCGCAGCATCATTTCAAGCTTTCAGCTGATGGTATCCCTGCTGTTTTTCGAGTCAGGCTTCTCAACAGGATATGTAAGATCTCAGAAACCTTGTGTTTGATGTAGAAAGGTAAAAGCTTAAAATCCATACTTGCAGCGCTGTAAGGCACAACGGACGCAACCATTTACTAAATGTAATGAAGTTGAGGAAAAGTTGAGGAAAACAAGGAATGTAGGAATGCAGTTGCCTATATGATATAACATGATTGTGTCTTTCTACACAGTCAGTTCAATACACAAATGTGTACTAATTAAAAAATTACTCTATGTTAGACTTTTAAAAGTTGCCACAACACACTGTCAGTCATCCAACAACTCAAAATCAGGTGATAAGTGACTGTACAGTTGTACCCACCTCCAGTAGATGAGCACAGCCAGCAGGATGACGAAGCAGAGGAAGGTCAGACCTGAGACCACCACCAGAGGCACTAGCCACTCTACACGACCCAGCCCTGCCCCAGACCTGGGCTTCGAGTGGCGGGTCAGGTTGGTCACTGGACTGGGGCGATCTAGAAAAGGGTGGAGAAATTAATAAGTGAAAGAAATAAAACCCACAGAAATTTCTTCTAGACAGAGAAGATGTGACTGAAAAGAAGGTGGAAACCTGAGGCAAAACTCAATGGCAATCCTTAATATGTGTGGGTTAGAAAGTCAGGATGGGTTATTAGAGTGAAAGAAATAAAGAAGTAGCAAGAGGGAAGCAAAGGAATGATAGCGAGTAGTCTTAGCTCACACTTCAATCGTAGAACAAAGTAAATATGTGGAAGTCTCTACGTCGATCTCTCATTGTGGAAGAAAGATAACTTAAAATGCAGGAAATGACAGTTTCAGTAAAATATGCCCTTTTCAGATCCCTCAGTTTATTTTCTGATCACTCAGTGACAGTAACAGTACCTGTTAAATACATGATGACCCCTCTGTGCAGCTGGATTATGTAGCATAGTCCTTTTAACATTTTGTTAAGATAGTAATGATGTTTATCAATTGCAACTCCTAGAATCTTTAATTTAGAGTCAGTCAGTAACAATGTGTGATGTGTGGTTGCATGTCAGTGTCAGAGCACTGGGATTTTACAGAATCATGGTTTTATTATAGTGTGTATATATTTCATTCTATATCCCCCTGTTTAGCTCTATGAGAGTGTCAGGGTGTGAGGCTTACTGAAGCCTGATTTTGATGATGAGCCCAGAGATGCTGACGTGTAGCTGAGTCAAAGCTAAAGACAGAATCAGCAGACTTCTGATGGCTCCATTTATGTGGATGTGTGAGTCAGTAACAACATAAAGTGTAATGATGTTTCTTTGTCTTTGAACATCTGCCTGTGATGTTGCTCATAACAGACACAATAAAAACCAGCAGACCTTGACCTCTATAGCTTTGTTAAGTATCTTCTGCAAAGCTGGAGTTCATATTGATAGACAGAATCACCATATATAGGGTCACCTAACGATCAAAAAATACAATTTATAGCCCATAAACTTTTGGAAATGCCTTCTGACATCTTTAGGCCTTAAAGATAGCTCACACAGGTACACAAGCACAGACGCTTCAACCTAAAAAGATCAGTTTCTCATGGTGTTGTGTGTCATATCTTGAGCTGCAATCTGTATGATGATAATATGACCACATCTATTGGGTGAACTTCGGCTCAAAATAACAATAAAATTGATGACGTTCTAGCTGAACATGTCCACGTACGTCATCATACTCATGATACAATGTCATCTCTTCAGTCAGACTGCAATACAACCAAAATGCTTTCTGTGCTGTAAACAGCCTGCAGTGGTTTGCAGGACACATTCATGGACATACTTTTAGTATTCACTAGCCAATTTTTGCCATCCTTGTTAGTCAATGTAGTTGCGTGAACCATGACTAGAATTGGTCAGTGGTGGGATTTTTCACATTTAAAGCCAGAGCTGTCTGAAAACAACAACTGAAAGGAAAACTTACCAAAATTAGTTTTCTCAAATGTATCAATATGCATAATGACTTCAATTGCATTCAAAAAATAAAAATCAACACACACAAAACTAAGAGATTACTGGTGAAGCACTTTGCTTCCTCTGTGTTTAGACTTGACATGTGTTAGAACATGTCTTGTTTCATTTCCTGTTCCATGTTTATACTCACAGTAGTGCACAGTTTATTAGAATTTTTGCATACTGTAGAACTGGGACACAGATTACTGCGAAGCTAGGTTGCTCGTGCTGGACCTCTTTGATATTTCTGTACATGATTCATGTCATGTTTCCCAAAACACAGTATTGTTCCTTTAATTACACCAAACTGAAAACACAGGAGGTTAGTTTGAAATGAATGAGATAAGCACCAACAATCAGGTCAGGTCTCTGCTGCTGTCCTCCCTGCCCCGAGCTCTGTACGCTTTGGATACTGCTTGAGAAAGTGCAGCCACATAACTTCATCAAATCAGCAAACAGCTCTGAATAATTTCAATCATTTGTTAAATTCTATTTACTTTTCAGCCCCTGCATAAACACCATCACCTACCCAGTTCAGCTGCTGCAGCCATGACGTTGCTGGAGCTGACTCCGGCCCCCATGGCCTTCAATCTGCAGCTCTGCCTGGAGCCGACGCTACATCAGGCTAGGCCCCTGCACTGCATCCCAGCTGGCTTGCATTGCCCTCAAAATGCTTGCATCGCCACATCCGCACGCACACAGTGATGAACAGTGCACACAGAAAGCTGGAGATGCTGCCTGCCTCTCTTCCCTTCTCTCCTCCTTCTGCCTTTCTCTTATGATTACAGTCTCTCTGCCGAAATTAAATAAATAAACCCTCGCCAGCAGCATGCAAACACATGACACACGCTCGCAGCCAGTCACTAATGTGCAGTGAGATACAAACAGGCACAAACATATCCAACACACATACACATCTGAATGGAGCAGGATTTTTTTTTCTCCCCTGCAGCTGAGTCTAGCCTCCAAGCCTCATCTCCTTTTGCCATGTCTGAAAGTAGGCCAGTTTTCAGATCACAGCAAGAAGAGAGGGAGAGGAGGGAGGAGGGGCGAGCGGGTGGTGGGCACAAGAATATGAGAGTACAGAAGGAAATGCAATAAGTAAGAATTACAAAGTTTGATCATCAAAGAAAAGGAGGGACAACGAAGCAGGAAAGAAAGGAGAACAGAACATGTAGAGATACACAAAAAACTCTATTTATTTTATTTTTTTAAATTTTCTGTTGTAGGACTGTAGTTTGACAACCCAACTCCTCGGGCTGCTGATTCCACTGTGCAGGCTGTCTCCTCCACCACCGCTCAAAAGTGTGAGGTCATTTAGAAATATCCTTGTTTTCCATGATAACATATGTTTTCAGCTGTGCTAACATTACTGCAAAAGTTTCAGTAGAGCAGTTAGTCTAAAGTTAGCCTCAAGTTTCTAAACATACATAGTGAACATACAAACACAATGTGTCATTGATGATACAGTATGTCTCGCTGTATCTGTGTAGCTACAATAGTCATTTACAGCATTAACATGTTTACACTGTATTTCTAATCAATTTCATTAAAAAATGTGTATATCATCAGTATTATGATGTAAAATCCTTATCATTGAGAGGAAATATCACAAAATGTCAAAGATGAATATTCCATACTATATACTACAGAAAACACCAAGAGAAGACTTGATAAATAAGTTTAAAAGGCAGATTTGTAAATGACCCAGACACCAAAAATGTCCACAGAAATCTGTATTTCATTCTATCACACCAACTATTTGGATCCATCAATGTGTAAAGTATGAGAATATTATTAACAAAATCCATTCACATAACCGAGTAAAAACAGGCCAAAGTGAAGAATTGTGTTTATTATCTTTTTGTTACTGATGTATTCATGTAATCATATTTTTATATTTCTAGTTCACTTGTTATCTAATCTTATAACATCTTATCTTTGCTAGTCCTGCTGCACTTTGTTGTATTTCTATACAACTTAACTGCACTAAGGCCCTGTTCACTCTTGGTATTAAGGTGCATCTTGGGCAATTAGATCATCAATAAGATTTTATTAAATTAATATTTAATAAAATGTTGCAGAAAACAACGAAGGGAATTAGAAACAGAAAATCACACCAGGGAGAGGGGAAAGGCTACTTTAGAAATACAAATGATTAACGTGAGCTAAATAAACTACTGGAGATGAATGAGGAGACAATCAAGAGCAGAGACAATGTGACAGCCAAGCAAAGAGACTAAAAAAACATGGCATACACAAACATAACCAGGGAAACAAAGCACTAACCAAACATGAGGCAAACCTTAAACCTAAACCCAGTACATGAATTAGCTTTTAACAGGGAGAGTCCAAGAAAACTAGAGCTGGAAAAGAGATGGAGATGATCTGACAAGGGCTGACTAGGAGAGCAGGGTATTTATGGTGTGAGCTAAATTAACTAATTGTTGCAGTTG
The DNA here is from genome assembly GCA_900302695.1 of Helostoma temminkii. NCBI lineage: Eukaryota > Metazoa > Chordata > Actinopteri > Anabantiformes > Helostomatidae > Helostoma > Helostoma temminkii. The sequence continues at coordinate 99,989 of OMLM01014780.1, read as the reverse complement.
GGGATAACGTGAGTGAGTGAATGAGTATATATGTGTGTGGCAGGAGGATGGCTGAGGAGGCACGGCCAGGTGGATATAAATATCTGTGAGACTGCAGTGGAGAACAGAAAAGGAGAAATGTGGACAAATATAAATGGTTATGTGTCTAGACCAGGGGTAGGCAACCCTGGTCCTAGAGAGCCACAGCCCTGTTTGTTTTCCAGCTAGCCCTCCCTTTCCCACTTTTGATTACCTGGATCAGTTGTGTTCAGCCAATCAGGAGCTGTAAGTGCAGGGATAGTTGAAAAAAAAAAAAAAGGGCTCTGTAAGATCAGGGTTGCCTACCCCTGATCTAGACTGTCCACTTGTGATATCTTCATGTTTGTATGGCGTGTAACTGTAACCAGATTGTATTTTCTATTAACATAATTAGCATATGTTGACAATTAATAAAATGGAAAGCTGCAAATGCAGTCATATTAAACACATCAATAAAGTATTAACTGTCAATATATGAGATAAATTGACTATATGAATTAGTGAAGTGATACTATTAACAAGAAGGTGTGTGTGAAAAAACAACTCAAGTTTCACTCCAGAGACTTGTGTGGTTAGCTTTAGCCAACAAAGTACTTTGTGTCGTAAAGACAATCAGTCTGCTTGTTGAAATGTATTCACATGCTTTGGTCATGTAGGTACCAGCATCAACAGCAGTCTATGAAGTTGCAAATTAGTTGCAAATAATGTTTTATGGAACCTTGATCTGTGAACCTCACACTCACTACAACAAAGGCGTCTCTCTTTCCCTCTTGAATTATTTCTCCTTGCAGCAGAAAATAGCCACAGTGCCTGAGAGCAAACTGTACGAGGACAAAAACAAGTCGTCTCAGGTCAGAGCTCTGGATTTCATGAGGGTGGTGAGTGGTTTTACAATGAAGGAATAAATGCCAGGTTAAAGATTAGAGAGCTCACACTTGGTTGTTCAATTAATAGGTTCTTAATGGATTTGAGTTAGTTTAGTTTCTCCATGTGTGTGTGCTCACTGGTCATCTCTGTGGTTCTGACCTGTGTCAGAGGTGGGTAAATGCAATGTAAATATGAACGTGTTTTCCACACAGTGCTGCTCATCAGCTGTACATCTACAGAATCAAAAGTGAAACACCACATAATTTAATTAATATGAATTAAGAGACGCTTACAGAGACTTCAGTGGGATGGACTACACATCCAAAATAGATCCACAGCTCTCATCTCTCTGCATTGAAAACTGGGATTAATGGTTGTTTGTAGTTTACAGGCCAACGATTGATGGGTTTTGAAGCACTGAAACTGAACACATCACACAACTGAAGCCCTGAGCACAAGCTATACAGTTAGTACAAAGTTGTGCAATAACTTTTAAGCATTTGCCCTTGAGTCCCTCAAGCTCAAACAGAATCAAATTTGCTAAATGTGCTTTGACAAAGAGATTGAGAAAGCCATTTCCGGGGAACATAGAAGATTGCTTTTGTTCATAACAATGTCTGGTCTTGTGCTTAGACTGTATTTCAAAGCACTTGAAATTGAATTGATATCCCATGGTGTTTGCTTGGCTAATGCGGTGCCCTGCTGAACGTCTTGGCTGGGGGAGGAGAAAAGCATTAGGTCTGCTCTCAACTCCTGCTGAAACTCTGTTAACACTATATTCTACATCAGTGCAATTCATCACAGCCTTTTACATTAAGCCCTCTGGAGATGCAGCAACATGGACCCTTTCTGCGCCTTTCACCTCTATCATCAAGCTGCATTTTGTTAATGTTCAAAATGATTTTTCACTACAACCAGATCAACTATAATGGTTATTTCATTTACACCAGAGAAATAGTTCATCCAATCATTATATTGTAGGCAGATAAACTCCCAAAACCCAAACATACTTTAGATAAGCAGAAGGTAGTCAGTAACACTTTGACTTGAATGTGGCTTTAAAATAGTTCATCTATATTTTCAATTTTAATGACAAAAAAAATGGAATTTGAACTCACTGCTGCTATCATGTGCAAAGTGCCGTACGTCAACCTGCTGATATGTCAGATTCTTTCAGGATCACTCTTTATCTTAAGCTAACAGGAATTGCATAACCAGTGATAACGCATTTCTGGGAGATAAGAGTCGAGAGAATGGAAGTGTGATCAAAGTGATCAAAGCAGGCAGTCTTTTACAGCTTCCTGTTACCTTTCACTAAAGTGAAACAGCAGACAGATAATGGAATTTGAACACTTGGAAACATAATAAATATATAAAGGCATCTCTTATGCTTTGCAACTCCAGTGATATTACGACTTACCATGCTCTGGTGCATAAAGTATCAGTGTCATCGATAATTTCAATAGGAAAGGAACTAAAGGAAAGACATTTTGGAGAATTTGTAAATATGTGTAAGGAATATTATTAGAAAACAATTACACATACATTTCAATTTATATGCAGATGACACCTAAATATATTTTTCTATGAAACAACAAAATTAATAATTAGATAAATGCATGTCCTGTAAATGTCTACTTCTAAATTCAGACAATTAGGACCTAAAACCTCAGATACTGTATATGTTATCTAACCATGGAGATACTTTAGATGGTAGAGCTGCCTTCTTCCACCTGAGCAATATATGGAGCAATCTAATAGAACACATACAGTTTGCAAATGTAGAATGGGAGTCCTTAGCTATCAAGCTCCTGTGGAAGCAGCTCCCAGTTCAGGTTCAGGAATGCTGTTATTACTATATAGAAATAAAATTGAAACAAAATGTACTTATGCTTAGGTAAGACGAACACTGGGATTCTGCAAGCAGAAGGAATTCTCGTCTCTTGCTCTTACCATAAAAGCACTAAACTGAGGGTTTTGTACATCAGTTCACTCACCAGTGTGGATGGAAAAAGGCAAGTGCTTCTTGTCTCCTCCTGAGGGTCTGAGTGTCCCTGTGGGGTCCTTGGGAGCTGGGAATGCTGCCGTTTCATTAGCTGCCTCTGTGGTGACAGTGGGGTTAGAGTCAAGTGGGCTGCTGGTGTACACCTCCAGCTGATCTGCACTAGGCAGCGAGGCAGTGGGATCTGGTTCAGTCAGTTTTTTCTCCTTTGCGGTGGACTCTGGTGTCGCTCTGGGTGGCTTGTTCACCGCTGTGCTGTTGTCCTCTGTCCCTGCTGTGTCCACACCTCCTGATTCTTTCTTCTCCTTTTTCTCATCTTTCTCTTCTTCTTCCTCCTCATCTTTTTCATCTCCTTCCCTTTCACCATCCTCCCCTTGTCCTTTGCTGGCCTCCCTGTCTTCGGCCCCAGCTTCATTGTTGTCTCTGGCTGCGGCCGTCGTCACAGCAGAGGCAGAGGTGGTGGTGTCTTTGGCAGGTTCGGCAGTCTGGCGTGTGGTGGTGGGATTATGGGATGCTGCTCTGCTTGGCCAAACAGAGCTGGGGAATGATGAGATGACACCACCACTGAAGCCCAGTCCAGCTAGTAAAGTGCTGGTCACCACCGATGCCACTGTTGCCTGACTACCACTGGAGGATGGGCCGATGCCCGTCGCCATGGACACAAAGGAGAAGGGGATGCCTGAGGACGTCCAGGTAGATGAGCCAGAGGAAATAGGAGCCATGTCAGCTGAGGAAGCTGGAGAAACTGTCGGCTAAAAGCAAAACAATTTATTAAGTTTCTGCCATGTCGATTCTGTCATACACTCAATTTGGCACTTTCTGTAGCCATAATAGCTGTAATATAAACTATAGTGCATTCCATACCTTTATATGTATGACTTGGTATGGTTGGTTCATTTTTTGTTATAACCACTTTTGCACTAACACAAATGCCCACCTGGCTATTTCTAATTTTAAGTTTTACTTGAAAAGTGCATGGAATCAAAGATTCAGCAACTTTAATTCCCACTGGGACACTCCTGTCCACACAGGGAAGAATGATGCTAATACAGACACTGCTCTCTGCTGGGTAAACTGTGAAAAGACAATAGCTGTGATTCATCTCCGCTTCCCTTACCATTCCAGTTTTCACGATCCTCGTCCCTTCAAAGATCCTGGTGGTGTTTGCTGAAGCACAGGTGAGAAAAAAGGGTTAATCCATAGTGAAATACAAAAGAGACACTCAGGCAACAGACAATGTGATGTCTTTAAAACATGCATGAGTACATGATACAACATATGCAACATATCGAATACTTAATGGGACAGCCAATGGACTGATAGCATTTCAGCTGCCTGCTCTTGCTTTATGTCTTTCATTTAGCCTGGAGCCATTGACGTCAACTCACATATAATAACATGAATATGAAAGATTCTGTGATGCAATGACCAAAGGAATCTAACTGTCACATTATACAGTTTGCACAAAGACAAAGACACTGGGCATGCCCAGAGGGGGCTGCGTACATTACAGAGACGTGTACTGATGTTTGTGTCGATGACATAATGATAGATCATGGCAGCAGGTCTTGAACACTTGAGGTCTGTGAGGACTTAGTGAGTGTGTATCTGTGTTACCTCTGAAGAGCATGCTCTGACTGAAGTCACTGCGCATGTCGTTCATGCAGACAGCCTGGACTCGAAACAGGTACAGCACATCAGGGGAGACAGGGGAAATGATGGCCTCCTGGTCAACACACACATACACACACATAGTAAAGCTGAAAGTGGCTGACTCAGGCCTCTTTAAAAGCACAGGTGAACTAACTGGTTGCCTGAACTGCAGTACATTTGTACTGCAGTTATCCCAAACCTGACAATGTAATACTCAAACGTTCAGTCTTAGGCCTTTGACTGAAGCTGTTTGTTTCTTCATAATCTCCCAGTCAGACAATATGAACCAGGTTTTGGCTTTCAACTACAGATACAGGCTGACAAAATTACATATTTACATTATTTACACCAACATCAGTATATCATTACCACAGAGGTGATAATGATATACTGATGTTAATAAGGCTGATTCATTTTAGGTTAATTGTATTGTAGAACATGTGTGAACTAGATGTCATCACCACAAATGCATCATGGGAGCATACAGACAGTCTAAGGTGCAGCAGATAGTGCAGCTTTCATGAGAAGGCAGTGGTGTTGCTGTTCACACAAATGCTGTGGAGGACTCACACTTCCAGCTGACTCCTGCTCCCTTACACAGATGGGTGGCAAAGATTTAGTAAATCAGTTGGTTTCATGTAAACATCAGCTGCAACTGATAAACAGGACGCATATACATGTGCACTCCACCGTGTTGTTTGCGTATAAACCTACAGTTCATCCCACAGCTACATTATTACTGCTACAGTAGTGAAACAGACAGTATGACAGGGCAGACTGTGTAGAACGACTAAATGATCAACACTAAAGATGGCTGAAGTGTGTAGTGAAGCAGCGCTGGTGCTTGTGTCCATGCAGCCGTCCATGCTAGGTGTTTCCATAGGTTTATCAGTCCAGTTTAGCCACACTAGTAACAGATGCAGGGATCACACATTCACACAAATACATTCTTGTTTTTTGTGACATTCAAAAATATCTGACTGGTGTCTGTTCTGAAGCACATCCCTATAATAAAAACATCCATCCATTAGTCAACACGTGTTGTTGCTTCCTTTCATTTCTGCACTGTTGACAGCTGCTATTAATGATGTTACATATGACACTAATGCTCCAAAGTGTATGTCAAGTGTTGTGTCTGCTGAAATAGAAAAAATACAAACACAGTACACATAGACAAAGAAATAAAAAGACTAAATGAAACAAAAAATAAAATAATGTAAAAATCAATACATATGACATGTGACATACACAACAATTTTATACAACATTTTCCAAAATAAAATAATAGTTTAAGTGAAGTTCATTTGAAAGGTTCAATGTTTCCTTTGTCTTTTCATTAAAACTAGATCTAATTGAGGCCTTGGTGTCAACCACTGATGTTGAAATGAATGTTTAGTTTCATTAAAGCAGTCAAAGGCATTTCAACCTTTCATTTAGTACATTGTAAAAGAAAATAAATTTTATCTCTTTATTTAAATACTGTATTGAAAAAAAGAATAACTTACACCCACATTTGTAAAATGTTCTAATTTCAGTTTTTTTAAAACGTATTTTGAAGAGGCTTTGATTCAAGGCCGTAGCTGTACTTCTTGATACTTTTGAGTTGCACTTTATGCTAAGAAGTGTTTTAATATGTTTGCCCACTTTTTATATAAATGATGTTTTTTTATGAATAATTCATGGCAAAGTTTACAAACATGTCAAAGTCACAGTACACTGCTCATTATCAATTTCTAGAGACGCAACGTGCATGTATGCTAGAGATGAGCCTCTTTGGTCTACAAGAGCCTCAAAAGAGCTGAATGACTCAAACCACCAAGAAACTTTTCTGTACAAGGGACTGAATCAAATTTCCACTCACTCCTGCTGACTACTACATAAAAAGGTCATTATGATGAGCACTGCTGCTATTACACCACTGTCTTTTTGTATTTATACCTCCACTTACCCATGCCAGTTGAGCCATGCTCATGAGCCCAGTCAGAAACCCCCCCTTTGTCATAAATGGTATAAGCCATGAAATAATCTAGTGATATAGTGATTTACTGCATGGGGATTCACCACTGATTGTGACACAGGGGCATGTATGGGGGACTTGGGGGTCCTAAAGCCATGTAAGTCCCTGTTGTGACCTAGATAGAAGCATCTAGGGAGGATATGAGGAACATGAGCAGAATCACAGGGATGACAGAAAGAGGGAGGGAAAAATGTGTGTGGGAATGGGTGATGGGATCCGAACACATGAAGAGAAGGAGACAGGAGGGGTAAGGCAGAGTGGAGTGGATTTCAGAGGGAAGAATAGTCTCCTGAGTTAATGATGGGAGGATAAAAACTTCCCACCTCTTTCCCTCCGTCTCCCATTCTGGCAGATTCTGGCAGCCAGGGGGCACTATGATCCCTCTGCTGCAGCTGATCCTGTTCTCCCACAGAGCTACTGGCCCAAGGTCATGCTTTTTGCACATGCTGGCAGCCCTGCATCCCCTCCAGCTTAACATTAGTATTCTGCTAGCCGACCGGCAGACCACAATGTAAGGGAATGAAACCTCCTGTCTGCTCCACAGCTTTCTCTCATAGCTCATTTTGGCTCCTGATGAGGCCATTTGTAATGGAATTGATGGATAGTGCTTGGTTTGTGTGGGCATGTTGGCATATGTGTGTGTGTGTGTGTGTGTGTGTGTGTGTGTGTGTGTGTGTGTGTGTGTGTGTGTGTG